>JANZLH020000007.1:1702913-1714996 GCA_026770325.2 Erythroxylum fimbriatum | reverse complement strand
GAGCTTTTGAACCTTCAACATGTCTCTTTGATGTGTGATTTCATTCAATGCTTTGTATCTCTAGAACTTGCTTCATACATTGATGAGACTACATTTGTGCATGCATTACATAAACTTGATAAAGGCCCCTAGGATTTTAAACCAAAAAAAAACCTAACCCAAAGCATGATGGCCACTAGTTAGCTCACTTGAGCTTATTATCTGTTCTTTACTTTACCCCTGTTTAAATTAGCCTGTTCTTATTTGATTTACCTTTCTAACCCCTATCATGGCTAGTAGAGCATGTTTTCGTTGAGTCAAACTTGAGGAGGTTGCGCATGTTCGGTTATCTGTGGCATATGCTTGTTTTGTGCTTAATTATTAAGGGGGAGTATTCGGCCAAAAATAAAAAAATAATAATAAACAAAAAACAAAACAAAACAAAACAAAATAACAAAAATAACAAAAAATGAAAAAATGAAAAGATTGA
Organism: Erythroxylum fimbriatum; assembly: GCA_026770325.2. Classification (NCBI taxonomy): domain Eukaryota; kingdom Viridiplantae; phylum Streptophyta; class Magnoliopsida; order Malpighiales; family Erythroxylaceae; genus Erythroxylum; species Erythroxylum fimbriatum. The sequence continues at coordinate 1,714,527 of JANZLH020000007.1, read as the reverse complement.
GGTGAGAGTAAAAATAAAAGAAATGAATTCCCCACGTGAATTTCTTGTTCAATATTATTGGAATTGAAAGTTCAAATGAAAAGTTGAGTTGTGCTTGATTGTTTGATGGTATGCATGGTATGTGACATGTATGTCATTGATTATTTTTATGCTCTACTTTCTTTAAGCCCTAGCCCAGAAAATGAGCTAGAAAAATCATCTGATTATCTAGTCCTGCAATTTCAACTTTTCCCTTTTCCCAGAACCCACCCATCTAAGAAATTCCATATATTTTAATCCGTTCATCTTTTCACAAAACTTCCTTCTTCAAGATTGTAGATAACATCTCGAACTTCAATTTGTCATATAATTTGACCCTATTTGCGTCAACCAATTGCCCAGAAGTGTTCAAATTCGCCTGTCTAAATATACCTATTGCCACACCTTTCCAGACACATCCAAACTAAATTAACCATACCTTCTAAACCATTAATTTGATTGAAAAACTTCATTCATCAAAGTTGTACTCAACATCCTTCTCTGCAATGTTGTCTCAAGAATCACCTTCAAATTCTAAGTCATTTTCCCAGACTTCATCTTACAATCAACCGTCACCCATAAACACCACAACAACCACCACGCCATCATGAATGGTCAGAGGCTGAAACCTTTTCATGAAGGAGTTGATGGATCTACACTAGAGGAGGTAGGACTTGCAATACCAAGCTATGAGGAGTAAAAGCAATGCAAGACGTCAAGCCAATGACATTAAACAAAAGCGCTTAATGGGAGGCAACCCATCATTCAAAATCAGAACTATTTTCTCTTTTCCCTTTTCTTTTATTTGGGTTTTTCTTCTTTTATTGTTTCAGATATTTTGTGTGTTTTGCATATATGTGTTTATCTTTCGTTTCTTGCTTTTATATCAACATTGAGGAAAATGTTGTGATTAAGAGTGGGGGGGAAGATTTAGATAGTTTTGTATCAAAATTTTTAAGTTTAAAGGGTAGTATAGGTTTCTGCAATATTATGTTTTTTTGTTTAATGTTGATGTCGCACTTGCTCTTGCTTGAACGTGATGATTTTCACTTGTACTTGCATGCTTTATTCCAAAAATCCATAAAATTTGAAATTTTTTTGAAAATCCAAAAATATTTTATGTTTTTGCATAACTTTACATCTTAAGTGTTTAGTTTTGTCTTTAATCTCCCAATAGTTAATAAAAGTTCTTATATTATGCATAAGATTTAGTTGATAATGATTAAGGCATAAAATTGATGAGCATGTTTTTATATAAGTTTTAAGCTTTCGAGTTTAAGGAATGACTATGAAACTATGCCATGTTGACTTAATAGATGATTACCCATGTGAGCTTTTGAAACTTCATCATATTTCTTTGATGTGTGTATTCTTTCAATGGTATAATTCTCTAGAACTTGCTAGATATCTTGATAAGACTATATCTTACATGTTTTTCATGAATATGATAAAGGCATTTAGGATTTAACCACTTAACCAAAAAGCCAACCTAAAACATGATATCCAATAGTTATCCCCATTGTGCTTACTTATCTTTTCTTCACTCACCATGTTTAACTTACCCTTGTTGTTCATTTTTATCTTTCTACCCTCTGGCCAAGGTTAGCAGAGCATGATTTGGCAAGCTGAATATGTGGAATGGTTGGAATTGATGAGTTTATGTGGTTTGAATCAAAATCATGGTTTGATGAGTTAATGAGTATGTTTCGGCCAAAAAAAATGATGATGAATGATGTCGTGACTTTTAAAAAGAAAAAGAATGAAAGAAAAGAGTGATTCCCTTGTATTTAAGTTGCTTATATATTTATGGGAATGAAAAAGATCAAAGAAGTTGAATTATGTGGTTTGAAAAAGAAGAATGGTGTACTAGGAAGCATACATGTGCATGAATTCTTTGATGTGTTATTTGCTATACTTCCTTTGGTTTTAGCCTTTGCTTATCCTTCCTTTTATCTTACCTTTAGCCAAGCCTTGCTACAACCTTGATTAAGTCCTTTTGATTCATGTTGTAAATGTATATTCAGTAGTGTATTTGAGATTGGAAAACAAGCTTATGGTAGAACATATCCATTGTTTGAATTTTGAGAGTTAAACACATGAGCCCTTAAACACGAGTGTTGGAGTATTTATCAATGAGAGAACCTATTATTTTGATATGGCATAGATTTCCTATAATTCTATTATGCTATTTAGCTTGTTTCTTACATTTAAAGTAAGTTCATGACTTTTATGTTTTGATTATGGTTAACTAGGTTCTAGTTATAATATTTGCATTATTTGATATTGTTGGGAGGTTTGGAGAAAGGTTACTTAAGTAGTTTTTCTTGCATAGTGTGTTTTAAGTTTGATTTTTCACGCACTTAGTTCTTTTATTTTCTTAGTTTTCGTTTTTCTTTTCTTTTCCTTACTCGAGGACGAGCAAGAGCTAAGTGTGGGGGAATTTGATACAATTATATTTTCTTATCTTTTTAGTAGCTTAACACTTAGTATTTGTTCCAATTTTCAATACAAAATGATTCACTTATCTTATTTTGTGCTCTACAGGTACTTTTGGACATGAAATGAAGAATATGAGCTAAACAAGGTAGAATTAGTGCAAATATAGTACATATTTGGAACGAGAAGGTCGAAATGAGCAAGAATGGTCGAAGTTGAATCCTAATTGCACCAGGAATCCTACTCTGACTAGGATTTCTTATTTTGATGATTCGTGGTGAAAAGTAAAATCGGTGATAAAAATTATGGATGATGAGTAATCATAATCCTACTAGGATTAGGAATTCTAATTTGACTAGGAATCCTAGTTCCACAAGGATTTCCTATCGGCAGCACAAAATAGATTTCGTCAAATGCAATCAGCTTCGTTAACGAGTACACAACTTTGACAACAACCTTTTGGAAAATTCTAGAAGATTTGATGACATGGAAACCCTCCATTGGTCTTATGATGACGTCATCCACGTGGTCAACCACCTCACTATGCCACATCACCCTCCTTTCCACCTTGGACGCCATGGATGAAAGCCTACACCACCAACTCATACGTACATGTGTGTGGAAGCTTCCTCCACCGTCCTTGAAGTTTCCAAATCTACCTTGAAGCTTGATCTCTCTTCTACCTCCTCAAGACCAATGTAAATTAGACTAGATATCAAGTTGAATTCGGATTGGATTTCTTTTCCACGGAGCAGTGGATTTCCAAACTGACCTTTCAATAATCTTAGGCTTATATCTGAAGATCTAACCGTTGGATTGGGCTGGAATTTTGTTTGCATAAACTTAACTCATGGAGCTATTAACACCTAAAATTTGAGCTGTAAATTATGTTCCTTTTGAAAGTTGTACAATGTTGAAGTTCCACCTAAGAATCTATCAGAATAGTGAAATCCGAGTTTGGCAAAGATTACAAGTCCAACTCCTTCAAGGATGTGTATACCGACCTATACCTCTATATATAGGGTCTTATTAGCTCATAAAAAAGGGTTCACATTCTCTTTCTTCTTGTGCTAGGGCGTGACCTATAGCTTCCTTCTCTTCATCTTTTTCTCTCAAAAATTAGGTTTTTCCTTATTATTGATCTTGTCGAATACACTATGAATTTTTCTAGCTAGATTTCTTTTTCCAATTGTAAGAGGTAATAACCTCTAAACCCTAATTTGATTCATGAGAACTTTTGCTTAATTATTCTATGTAAGATTGTGCAATGACTATGAGTTTATAATCTGATCTTAATTGCCGAATCATGTGTGCTGGATTAAAGTCATGCATTTGATCTTGTTTATATGATTTGAATGCTAAGTTGATTGTTTGAGGTAGAAGTTGCCGGATTGATTAATTGGTAGTAGCAAAAACTTATTAGATTTAGATAGAAGATATCAAATCTGATTTGTTTGATTATAAACTTTGGTTTGAATTATAGATAGAAGTTATCATGATTTAAATTCGAGATCTTTAGCTAATGTTTGAATTGCTCTCACATAAATTTATGTTGATTAGAAGTTATGATGCATGAATTTATGTTTAAAGATTAGTTTACTTAGAAGTTAAGAAACTTGACATTCGAATTGGTTGATCCATTGTCACACATAAACTACTCATAGATTATCTTTTATGTTCCATGATTGAATTGAATAGATGTTTATTGGTGAACTCTCTTGCAATTGGGAAACTTATTAAAGTTGACTTCTTTTATCTTTAAAATTCTGGATTTTGTTGAATCCTTTAGCATTAATTTACTTTAAGATTTAGTTGTTTTCTTAATTAATTTTCCTTGAATTTTCTATGCAAAACCTTCTTAATTAATTTTCCTTGAATTTTCTATGTGTGTGTACTTTATTCTTGTTTGGTTGAGCCAGCCAACTCAACTGACTCTCAACCAAACAAGTGTATTAGTTGTTTGACACTATCAAACAGCTAATACTCTTTAATCACCTAAATAGTCAAACAGTTAATTCTCTTTAATGAAATATAGCTAAAAAGCTATCAACCGAACACCCCAATATCTGACTTGGTGTCACGAAACAGAACGTCAAAGCCCACAAGCTACAGCCCATATTTCGAACTGCTGCCAGATTACATGAAACCAAAAACAAAGAAACCCATATCGTCCACGAGTCAAAACTCCCAGAATCAGCAACAAGCACATACAAACACTCAGAGACATGGGAGAGATTAAAATTGAACCTTTACGTCACGAGCAGCCTTGAAGTGCAAGCTGGGACCAACATCGAAGGAGGCCTTAACAAGGGCATTATGGTCTTCAAGATCATAATGAAGAGACAGCAGCTTAGAAGAGAATGACAGATGGGGTTCAGAGACTTCTCCTTTGTTGTTGTTCTCGAAGGTGAATTTGAGTTTTGACAAGCTATCAAACAACTTGCAAGACACCTTGTGGAAAAACAAGGAACTACGCTCTCAAACTCCGAAGTCACACGAAACGAGGCCTCTTGGACAAGATGGATCATAAGTGATGATTCAGGCGGCGACGGTGGAGAGTAGCAAGGAAGTGTTGGATTCGGCGACGGAATCGGAGGGACCATCTGATTAGGTGGTAATCAGACATTGGAGGAACTTGTTGAATAGGAATGAAACTGATGAAAATAAGAGGAGTGTGCTGTTAAGTGAAAAGAGAGAGTGTGCAGAGGTAAAGCGAAGAATGGCGGTTTTGAAGGCGGGGGATATACTTAAAGGTGGTGGTGGTGGAGTGCAGCGTCTTGGCCTGAGGCTTGTGGTCCGCTTGATAAATATTTTAAATAAAATATTAAAAACAGCATAAATTGGCCCATGCAGGTTTCGAACCTGCGACCTTCGCGTTATTAGCACGACGCTCTAACCAACTGAGCTAATAGGCCTTCTTGTTCTACACAATTTTCAATAAAACTAAATAGGAGATCAACCTCTCGTTATGATTCTTCTCCATTCATTTTACCGCCTGAAAAGTGTTACAAGACAAACTACATTAGAATCAGACAACTCTACATAACCAAGCCCAAGACAGGGACACCTGCAAAACTCCTATGAAATTTTGATACAAGGTATTTTATTAAAACATGCATTGCAAAGGGATGAGTCGTCCTGCATGAATCCACCCTATCGAGCACATCATATGCACAATCCATTAATTGTTTATTAACATCCATAGCCTATAAAGATTCTTAAATGACACAAAATTCCAACCAGTCAAACTCAAATTTCCAGAAAGCATCTTATTGTGTTCGGCAAAGATTTACCTGTTTCAGATAATTAAAGCATCACATGTCTATGAAGAAACTGACTGATCTCTGAAATCAACAAATAATCAGTACTCTCACAGGATAGAACAAAAACAAGTCAATACATCATTTTTATTGCTGAGATGATGATGCAGTTCCAGATCCTGATGGTGGCTGCCCAGATGGTCCTGAGCCAGGCGGTGCAGGCCTTGGTGGTGGCACAGTATGCTGATACTGTTGGGCTGTATGTGGAGGGGGCACAGATGCGGGATATGAGGGAGGGTATTGTTGATAAGGTTGCTGGGGCACCAAATAACCATACGACGGATAATAGGGTAGATGATGTGACCCATGACCCTGCTGCTGATATTGTCCAGGCGGAGCTGGCATACCATGGTAAGGATAAAGCTGGCCTTGCTGCTTCTCTAATCCAGACTTGTTCTCGCTGGATCCTGATGCCCCATCTTGGGAAGGTACAAGTGCCCCCATACGTTGAGGATCCATTGATGGATAATAAGCTCTTTCCTGATGAGGGGGAGGTGGAATGTTGAAATAGTGCATCGGTGGAGGTTGGTCCTGAGTGCCAGGTGGATGTAAATGGTTTTGTTGTTGAGATATAACTTGCCGAGGCAACATTCCACCATGAGCCATTGCTGCATGCTGCCTAGCTTCATCTGAAGCTTCGGACTCAGGTTTAGGTACCTGGGGTCTACCCCACATCAATTTCAGTCTAAGACCTTTGATAACTAGTTTGTTGACCAGCTCTTCAGCTGCCTTCTCTGCACCTTCTCTGGTGGTGTATGTTACAAATGCAATTGATCGTTGAGGCACCATTTTTATGGACTCAATTTCACCATGTGCATAAAAGTTGTCCCTAAGATCCTGTTCCGTAATTCGCTCATCAAGCCCACCCACATAGAGTGTTCTAATGCTTTCATCATCAGGGGGTTCAAGTGAAGGCATCTCACCAGCCTTATTGAGTAGCTTCAAAGCAACTGGATCATTCACTCTGCAGAAGTTACCAAATGAAATGAGCACAATAAGGATCAGAAGAAGCTCTATTATTTGCATATCTTATGCTTATCTGCCCATTCCGGCAGCTGGAAAACTACACCAACCATTAATCAGAAGCATACTTAAGCATATCCATTGAAAAATATCCAACCATCAAAATATATATATGTTATATTATATAAATAATTTGCTAATTATTTTTTATTCTCTATAAATAATTAGTTGATATTCTATTAATTAGTTGAGATTTTATCACTTAGAGAATAAATAAATTCTTTTAATTTAAAGAGATAATTAGGGTTGCATTGTCCTATATATTCCTTGTACTATTCACCAAAAAAATTAACGAAGAATTACTGTCTTCTTTCTTTATGGTATCAAAGTCAAAGCTCTTTAATAATATTTTTTCTTTTCTTTATTCAAATCATTTCTAAATGGACTATCGTTTAGCAATGACTGGCTAATGGAGAAACTTCTCATCCTCCAACAATGATTTCAGCAGTTCGAGTGTGACTAATCTCGATGTTATGACAAGAAACTTACAATGTCATTGTGATCTTCTTGGCTCAAATTTGCCTTTTCAATTGACGAATCACAGGTTGAATGGTCAGAATTACCTACAATGGTCGCAAACAATAAAGTTGGCCATTGACAGTAAAGGAAAACTCGAGTATTTGAATGGAGAGACAACACGACTAGCTTCAGACGATCCACAAATGACGATATGGAGGTCTCAAAATTCTTTGATCACGTCTTGGTTGATTAATTCCATGGAACCTATAATCAGAAAACCTCATATGTTTCTGCCAACAGCTAAAGATGTATGGGATGCGGTTTGAGAGATGTATTTTGATATTGAAAATTCTTCTCAAATTTTCGAACTTAAAACAAAGCTATGAAAGGCCAAGCAAGGAGACTGTGACGTTACATTGTTTTATAATAGACTTGTAATTTTGTAACAAGAATTGGACTTATGTTATGAAGATGACTATGACTATCCGAAGGACAATGTTCGATATAAGAATGGGAGGAAAATGGTAGAGTTTATGATTTTCTTGCAAGATTGAATCCAAAAACGGATGAAGGCCGAGGCCGAATTTTGGGAAGAAAGCCTTTACCCTCTATCAAAGAGGTTTTCCCAGAAGTAAAGATTACCCTCTATCAAAGAGGTTTTCTCATAAGTAAAGAGAGAGGAGATGAGGCGGAAAATGATGATTAACAACACCAAATCAAAGGTTGAAGGCCCTGCATTCATGTCAAAAGGAATATAGACTGAGGGAGAGAGAAAAAACAACAAAAAGAAGTGTGATCACTAGAAATGGGATTAACAAATTGTTAGACCTCCAATCACTAAGGTCTATTCTAGAAAGGGGAAAGAAAGGGTAACCGGGTAGTAAGGTCACTTTTTCTGTTATAGAAGGGCAGGGTATTGCTACGTGCATGTTGCATGTGTGAATAAGAGAGCGGGTGGTTACTGGGCTGACGTAATAGGGTAATACATATAAATACTGTAATGATTGGGTAGAAAGGCAGTCATTCTAGAGGAATATACTTGAGCCTTAGGCTGGAGAGAACAGCAACTCTCGAACTTTGCTGATAATACTTGTAATCTGCCAGAATTTGTCATTACATTTTCATACCATATAATACGAAATCTCTCAATTGTTGAGAGTTCTATCACAAATTCAATCTCAAGAAAATAATGAAATGTGTGCAAGATAAGATGGAAATCATTTTAAAGGGAAAGTCCTTTCGAGAAAATATCTAGAAAGACAAAAAATCACAAAAAACTTGTAGCATGGTCAAGAGTCTAACTTGGAAACAAATCCAAAATTGGAGACCAACTAGGTAAATCTCAATTTCAATCTATTTCTATTGAGTCAGTATCATTGAACTAATATCTATTCCAAACTCAGATGAAACCTTAGATTTACCCATTGCTCTTAGTAAAGGTTCTAAAACTTGTACCAAATATCCTTTGTATAACTTTTTATCACATAAAAGTCTATCTCCATCATTTCAAGTATTAACTTCTAAGTTATCCAATGTTTCCATTCCTCAAAATATACAAGAGGCTCTAAATATTCTTGATTAGAGGGATGCAGTCCTAAAGGCAATGAGAGCTTTGGAGAAAAATAGAACGTGGGAGGAAGTTGATCTTCTGAGAGGGAAAACACTGGTTGGATGTAAATGGGTGCTCACTGTAAAATAAAATTATGATGGATCACTAAAAGATATAAGGCTCGCCTCGTTACTAAAGGGTTTACTTAAACCCATGACATAGTCTCATAGATTATTTAGAAACTTTTTCACCTGCTGCTAAGTTAAATACTCTGAGAGTGTTGCTTTCGATAGCAATTAATCTAGATTGGACTTTACATCAATGGATGTGAAAAATGCCTTCCTAAATAAAGATTTAGAAGAAGAGGTGTATATGGAGCCTCCCTTAAGATTTAGTGAAAGCTTCGAAAAAAGGATATGTAAATTAAAAAAATCTTTATATGGGCTAAAACAATCACCAAAAGCATTTGAAAGATTCTCAAAATTTGTGAAGTCTCAAGATTTCTATAGTGGCAATCAGATCATACTATATTCATAAAAACTTCTACAGAAGGAAGTACTGTGATTCTAATTGTGTATGTAGATGACATTATCCTCATTGGCGATGATTTTGAGGAAATTTAAATTCTTAAAGAGAATCTCTCAAAGGAGTTTGAAATCAAAGACATGGGATTATTTAGATACTTCTTAAGGATAAAAATTGCTAGATCTAAGAAGCGCAGAGTAGTCACCCAACGAAAACATATCCTAGACCTTCTGGAAAAAAAATGGGATGAGTGGAAGTAAACCATCAAATACTCCTATGGAATTCAACTCAAAGTTGGGTGAAGTTAAGGAAGCAATTCCAGTAGATATAGGTCAATATCAACGACCAATAAGAAAGCTAATTTATTTATCTCACATAAGACCAAATGTTTTCTTTGTTGTCAGTGTAATAAGCCAGTTTATGCATACTCCTTACGAAGAACACTTAGAAGCAGTGTACAAATCTCAAGTTCCTTAAAGAAAACTCCAAAGAAAGGATTATTCTTCAAGAAAGTTGAATAAAGGGGAGTTGAAGTCTATGCTGATGCAGATTGTGGAGGGGTCTCTTACTAACAAAAGATCAACTTTTGGGTATTGCGCATATTTGTGAGGAAATCTAGTAACCTAGAAGAGTAAAAAAAAACAAATTGTGGTAGCCAGAAGTAGTGCGGAGGCAAGATATAAGACAATGGTTCAAGGAATTTGTGAAATAATTTGTCTTTAAAAAGTAATGGAAGCACTAAGAAACCAGTGGAGCACCCAATGAAGTTGTTTTATGATAACAAAGCAACTATTAGCATTGCCAACAATCCTATTCAACATGATCAGACTAAGCACGTGGAGATTGACAGACATTTTATAAAAGAAAAACTTGAAAGTGGCCTCATTTGCATGCCATTTGTACCGACAACACAAGAAGCTACTAATGTCTTCACCAAAGGGCTACTAAGACAGAATTTAGAGTTCTTAGTAAGCAAGTTGGGCATGATCAATATCTATGCACCAACTTGAGGAGGAAGGTTGATATTATAGAAATAATTAGCTAATTATCTGATTCTCTATAGATAATTAGTTGATATTCTATTAATTAGTTGAGATTTTATTACTTAAAGAATAAATAAATTCTTCTTAATTTAAGGAGTCTATTAGGGATGTACTATCCTATATATTTCTTGTACAGAAAATCAAGGAAGAATTACTTTGTCTTCTTTTTTCAATATATATAGCCAGAAAGAAACCTAAAAGTTTGCACTTACCCATAGTAACGATCTTTTATATTTTGCTGGGACAATTCCCCAGTTACAGGCATCTCATGTCTGTAAGGACACTCTGCACCTCTTGTACATTCACCACGTATATAGAAACTGCAAACATGTGCTCTATTTCTTTTATAGTATGGTGTCGTCCTTTGTAGCTTTAGAATAGTGTCATTTGCCCTTACCTTTCCATATGAAGATTCATAGTCTATGCCTGCTCTAGCCTGCATCGTTGCAATAACGACATAAGTTTTAGTCACATTAATATAGAACAGCAACATGCTCGCATCTGCATATCCAAATGAAGCAAACCGAAGAACATAGGAAAATAATCCTAATTACTAATCCCTCTCTCTCTCTCTCTCTATATATATATATATATACACATATTCTCTCTCTCTCTCTCTCTCTCTCTCTCTCTCTCTCTCTCTCTCTCTCTCTCTCTCTCTCTCTCTCTCTATATATATATATATATAGTAGAGCTAGATCATGTGACAAATTTTGGTGCAATTAATTCCACAAGAAATACATTAAATTAATTAACATTAACTTTTAAGAAAATAAATATCTATTTATAAAATCAAAAATCAATCACAAATAGTAAAGATGCGTAATTATTGATAAAATTTGATTATTTTAAAAGATGTGCACATTAAGCAACTATGATGTTAGAGTACTACATTTAGCTCACATACATCAAATATTTCTAATTCTTAAGGTATTTTAGTCATTTTAAAATTTGAGTACATTAATTATCAAATCAAAATTAATCCATAAATATCAAAGATAGTTAATTACTAGTATATTTTAATTACTTTGAAATATATGCACATTAAATATATATCATATTAAAATTATGCATTTAATCATTCTCAAAATGTATAATACATTTTGATGAAAATAACCATTATAGATTACAACTTAATATATGTTATAAAAACTAATGTATGATGTAAAAATATTTTTAATATGTTTTATAAAAAGGTTATCATATTTATTAAAAGACATGTACTTATGATAAGGTTCTCA
>JANZLH020000007.1:1648791-1674644 GCA_026770325.2 Erythroxylum fimbriatum | reverse complement strand
AGTCAAACTCCAATTAATAATTTTAATTTTATTATATGTCCAATTAAAAATGTCAAAACCAAACAAAGAATATATAAAATATATTCTAAAAATCTCCCCCTTTTTGGCATTTTTGTCACAACTCTAGCACTCCACATAAATAATCATAATTGGACATATAAAGATGAAATTCACAATGCTCTCCCTTAATTAAACATCAAGTTCCAAAGAACATCAAAATTATTCAATCATCCAAATTTCTCCCCCTTGGGACAAAAAGATTCAAAAAAGCACGACGAATAGTCACGCATATACCTTAAAATCTCCCCCTGAATGGAACATTCACCATAAACAATCTGATGTCTCCCCCTTGAGGCAAAATAGTATCAAAACGCATAATCATACCAGCGGAAGAATTATAAGCATGCCAAGAAGACAAATTACCAGCATTCAAAACACTGAGAGATATGCTCGAAAGATAGAGAGATACCCGAGAGATAGAGAGATACCCGAGAGAGATGCATACCGATGAGAGAGCTGAAGAGTCTTCAGTAGAGCCAAATATAAGTCATTAAGCAGACTACTAAAAGATGAGACGTCAATAACAACATAAAACAAAAAAATAAAAAAATCTTTTTTTGTCCTCTTATTTTTTTGTTTTTTTGGTAACATAAAAAATACTTCAAAAATGTAAAGCACACTGTCATTGTGCCCCTCGAAGAATCTCAAACCTGGACTTACTCTTTGGCTCGAATGAAGAAGTGTCACACAAATAGCCTGCAAGTTCTCTGTAATTAATGATTTTTCTTTCTCTTGTTTTTCTTCTTTCACTCACATCTCCAATAACATTTTCTACTGGATGATTTCTTCATATTTGAGATCAAGAATCTCTTTTCAAATTAGCTGCCATTGTCTTGGTTGGTTCATTATCCGAAGTAATTGAAAGTTCTTCAGTTTCTGTGGTTACTTACTCAGCAGTAACTAACTACAAATCTGGGCATTTTCTTATTTTTCCTTCACTACTTTTTTGTGCTTGTACTTTATCCTTTCTAATCCAAGCTTGCTTCGATACCATGGGATGCTGCTAGAAATTTAATGGAGAGTGCCTAGATTTTTAGTTTTGACCCCTTTGAAACATCAGTTGTAGTAACTGATAACATCTTGGCCTTATATGTCCAATGACTCCACAAAAATGACAAGTGGGTATAAATCTTCGATTCTTTCTCGATGTCACTTCTTCTCGGACAGATTTGGATATGTCATCTTTCTTCGTATTCACTTTAGAGCACTCACCCTTATAACCAATGCCTTGAAGATCCCCTTTAACTTTACCAATTTCTAACAACTTTTCTAGCTTTTCGGTACTTCCATTTAACATTCTCAATCCCTTTTCGATACTTACTAATTTCATTCTAGCTTCACCAAGCTCATCCGAAGTCAATGCCAGCTTCTTTTCTAATTCTTGTATGGTATTTTTTAGACAAAGATTCTCTTCTTTCAAACTCTTATTCTCTTTTTGCATTTTCATCAATTTCTCATACAAAGCCTTGTAATTCTCATAGATATCCCCAACTTTATCATCAAAGCCAGTTCTGTCACTGTCATATTCTGATGTTAAATCCTGAGCTGAACTGTTTTTGAAAATTTCAAACTTTGTTCTTGTTCTGCTGTCAGTTACTTTCTTCTTAGTTGCTGCTAAACAAGTAACTGGACTTTTGCTGTCTAGTGCAACCAGTGTAGCATTATTCGCTAATTCTTCTTCATTGCCAAAATCACTTTCAGAATCATTTTCACTCCATGTGGTGGTGAAGGACTTTCCTCTTTGTTTCTTCAATGTGTTAGCACACTCGAATTGAATGTGACCAAACCCTTGGCATTCATGACACTGAATCATTCTTGCCTTCCGTTCGCCTTTTTGTTCCTTGACTTGTTGTCTTGGGTTGTTACTAGATGAACTTCCACCGTATTGTCTAGAGTCTGGTATGTCTTTCTTCATTCTTTTCAGCCATTTATCGAAATTTCGAGTGAGCAAAATCTTATCTTCATTCTCATCTGACTCATCTTCTTCATTGTTCACATTCTTTCCAGCTTCCACTTGCAGTGCCAATCCTTTGCTTCTTTCTTGCTTACCCCTTAAGAGATCCATCTCAAATTTTGTGAGAATCCCGATAACTTTTTCCAAAGACAAATTATCAATGTCATGAGCCTCCTCTATTGCTGCAATTTTTGGAATAAATCTTGGTGGCAGCGATTTCAGCATTTTCTTGACCAATTTCACATTAGAGTACTTCTTTCCCAATTGATGAGCTTGATTTGCAATATCTCTCAATTTTTCGTGAAAGTATCCGATAGTCTCATGCTCATCCATCTTTAGCTCTTCAAACCGCACAACTAATATCTGTAGTTTTAACGATATCACAGATTTAGATCCTTCATGAATAGTCTGCAACATGTCCCACTCTTCTTTTGCCCTTTCACATGCTAAAATCATTGAGAAGCATCATTCATCAACAACACTGAATATTGCATGTATTGCTTGTGAATATCTCAGTGGACTTTCTTCGTCCACTCTTTTCCATTCAGATGGATCTTTCTGAACTGCCTCTCCTTTATCATCAATGATCATTGGAGGCGCCCAACCGTGTACTACTGAATGCCAGGCTTTCGTGCTTTGAGCTTGAATAAAGAATTTCATCCGAGATTTCCATGATGGATATTTTGATCGATCCAATAATGGTGGTCTGGTGATTGATGCACCCTCTCTCGTAGCCATGTCTGCGAATCTAGGATCTGCACCAACTTGCTACCATGTTTTGAATCAGTAACCTGTCTCTGATACCAATTGAAAAATTGAAGGGGGTTATTTTTTGCAAACTGTCCGCAAACTTCTTTGGCACCATCAAAATAAAAACAAACAAAACTGAAATAATAAAAACACCAGAAATTTAGTAACCCAGTTCGGCACATCTTGCCTACTTCTGCGGGGCCCTCACTCAGCTTAATAACTTTCACAAAAGTACAATAGATTTATCCAAGGCTTTACTGAGCAGACATCACTCAACCCTTGACACTATCCCTCAACCTCACTTCCCGTCAAAGAATTTCACACCCAATAACACGACCGACTCGTGTTAACCTCAACAGAAGATTTTTCCCAATCAATTCAATAGTACGACTGCCTTGTACTAAACTTGACAGAGGATTTTCTCAAATGATATTTAATGATAATGAGACAAACTTAACAACTCAAGTGATTAAATAAAATTCAACATAAATGACAACACTTGAGAAAGAAAAAGACAACTTCTCAGATTATTTAGCTCCTTCGAAATAGATCTGATGTTATTCAACAAGCTTCCAAGATGCACATACAGCCACGGTTCACCAACACCTGAGACTCAATATTATCTTCTCAATAAATCAGAACATATGCGTCACACCCACTGGCTCACCAACACGTTGTACTATCTTCAGTAAATTCAATCTCGCACACAAACACACTTCACCGTGGCTCACTATTGCCACAACCTTACATGCTACGTTTCCCAATAAGCATTTAATGCACACTTCTGGACAATTAATGCATATTCCAAGTTTCCTTATCTCACATAAACACCGTAGTCTTTTTTCAATCAGTAACTAATGCCCACACATAATGAATTAACTTTAGCTGTATGTTTTTCTCCTTTTCTATTCATGCCCACACCAAAGCAGTATATTCATTCATTAACAATTCCACTTGTGAGCTACACACACGTCAACTCCATTGCCACACAATCACACTGGAGATAGACTTCTGCCGAAGGTTGGAGATAAGGACGACACCCACAAGAGATATACACAATCCCACAAAATCTACAGTAATTTAATTACAATATTCCGATGATGATAGACTCCTTCATTAAATCAAAAAAGTGAGCAATATTTGTGTAACGTGAATTCCACTAAAAGATGTCCATCTTGTCCACGTAAATATATAATAGTCCAATAACCAAAACACACCAGCCCATTTACGATTTTGACTTCAATTAAAACACAAACTCCACCCATCGTCATCAATCCAATTAATAATTTTAATTTTCTTATATGTCCAATTCAAAATGCCAAAACCAAACAAAGAATATATAAAATATATTATAACAATTATTATATATCTAACTATGAAATCAGTTTTTGAAATAACAGTTTTGCAAAAATGAGTAATGTTGATAGATCTTGGATGTATAGATGATTAACGCCTGTTGTTTTCATTAATCTTGAGTTTCGTGAGGGAGTTCAATTTTTTATTGACTATGCATGTTCTCAACCTATATATATCAATGGTCTGAAAATCAGATGTTCATGTAAAAAGTGCAAATATATTTGTTTTCTTCCTATTGATGAAGTGAATCTCCATTTGTTAAGAAAAGGGTTAATTTTGACATTAATTATTTGGGGTTTTTAAGTGAGTGGTGTTCACAACTAAAATAGATAATAATGATTTTAGATTATACTAGGAATGATTACTTGAGCTAATGACCCAAAAAACATAGGATGATATCAATAAAGAAACCACTTTCTTGTATGATTCGAGAAATATGTAAGTTTTGACTTGCACTAATTTGAGAGAGAGCGTGAGGTTCCAGCGAGAGATTTCCTAATGGCGAGAGATTCCGACGTACCACTCTTCCTGCTATGGCTTCGACTTCTTCTTCTCCATTTCCTCGCACCCCCTGTCCCCTCTACCTTCCTCACCCCTCGCTCCCAAAATCCCTACCCAGAAATCTCCCCTTCGATCCCCAATCCCTAATAAAAACTCTGACCCCAATACTCTCGCTCTGTCCCCGACTCCCTATCCTCTTCTGAAATCGATTCCCCCTGCAGTCCCTCCACCTTCCGCTTCCAAAGATGCCCTTTTACCCTCTGCAGATGCCCCCATCTCCACCTCAGAACCCAGCACCATTCAGATCCTGGAAGGTCATAGTGGAGGCAGGTAGTGCGGCTTCTTCGGAGGCCCCACAGCTTAATTTTTACCCTTCAGAAGTTCGGGAGGACTAGGTCTTCGTGATTTCTCCCCCGGAGCTGGCGTAGAAGGGAGTTTCAAAATTTAGAACAACATTGATCTGGTTTCTTCCTGGAGAAGCGGTCAGCTTACCCAGTGGTGCAGCGGGCTCTAGCAAAAGCATTGGCAGAATTTGGGTTACAGGAGACGCTGATTACCAGCTCCAATAACTTTCTCTTTCGCTTTGCTTCAAAACAAGGCATGAAAGCTGTTGTTGAAAGAGGACCATGGCATATCCAAGGAAAGCCATTGTTTCTACGTCGGTGGAGCTTACATGGTGGAGAATTGGAAGAGATCCTTAAGGCCTCGGTGTGGGCACGATTCTTCAACATCCCCGTTGAGTATTAGAACATCGAAGGTTTGGGCAGGATAGCTAGTGCGGTGGGGCTTCCACTGCTAATGGACACTCCAATAGCTCGAATGACTAGGATCCATTATGCCCAGCATGTGTGGAGCTGGAGCTGAATAAGAAATAGCCATCTTCATTCCAACTGGCTACGTATGGTAAGGATGGTCAACTGTTCTTTAGGGAAGTAACTAGGAGGCAAGTTTAGCAGGGTGTTCTTCACCACTTCCCTAACCTCTCCTTCCAACAGAAGAACTCTATGGCGATAGTGGGGAGTCCAATGCCCTTGCGGGAAATCAGGAAGGTATACTGGTAGGTTGTCGTTAGCCTACAAATTTAATCCTCTACTTAAATTGATTTGTAGTATAGTGAAGCAAGGGTATCATCCCACAGAGATCAAAACACAAGGAAGATTTTTTTACTTTCAAGCAAAGTATGCGTGAACATCAAAGGGGAAAATAGAAGTTTAATGCAAGATATAGGACCAGATTGGTGGATTTGTCTGCTTGCGTTAAAAGTAAACAAGAAAAGAAAGGAGAAGACGTGATGCAAGTTTAGAAAATTAAAACAAAGCTAAAAGTTTTCAAGAGAGAAATTGCTAAGAAAATTTGAGTAAAAGTTCATATTAATTAAAGACCAATTGCAATGGTTTTAACTAAATCCTTAGGTTGTTTTTAATCATTGAAAACGAAGTATATCTTAGATTGGAAAATTCGGGTTCATTAAGCAAAGATAGATGTATTCAAAACAAGCATGACATGCACCAACTTCTTGTTACTGCATTAATCCAAAACTAGCATGAGCAACACAATAACAAGAGCATTAAGATCAAAATCAAGTATGTTGAACCTAAGTTAATTTTCAACAAAGCTAGCATACACAAAATTAACCTATGTCTTGATCCAATTAATTAAAACCTACATACAAGCTTCAATTTTAATTAGCTGTTGCTACTTAACCTAATCAATTTATTGTCCAGCAATTAAATTAATCAGATAGCATACGAATTATTCATGCAAAATTCGAATTCATGACTTCAAATCCACGTGCATAATTCAACAATCATGTCCAGATCAAGAGCACAAATTTCCAATCATAGATTTATCAATTATATGCGCATGCTTCTGATAAAAACAACCTTGAATTTAGCCAATAGCCTCAACATTTGGAAAAGAGAATTCAATTCAAAATTCTAACTAAAACAAAGTTAAAAATCATAATAGAAAACATAGTGCAGAATTCAGGTATAAAAAGAAGAAAAGAAGAAAATAAAACTAAGGTTCTACCTAGGGAGAGAGAGAAAAAAAATTTGAAGAGAAAGAAAAGAAGAGAAATTCACATCTAAAGATTATAAAAAACATGAATATCCCCAAACTATTGCTAAAGGACCCTATTTATATTGGAGGAGGTCTTGTAAAAGAGGATTTCTTTTCCAAGTAAAAGTAGGTCTTTCTTTTCTTGTCGGATTAGGTTGTTAACAAGGAGATGACTTCTTTTCCAAGTGGAAGAAGGTCTTTCTTTGATTGTAGAATTAAGATCTTTATAAGGAGATGATTTCTTTTCCAAGTAGAAGTAGGTTTTTTTCTTTCCTTGAGAAATTAAGACCTTTACAGGGTAGGAATTTTTTTAGAAATCTTCATTTCTCCCAATCTACATGTCCCTTGACCGTCTATATTGTTCCTGGATCCATTTCTTACAGTGACGAACAAGAATCTTCCGGAATGTAGAAATTTTAGTTGAAGTAGGATTCCTTATAGGATTAGGATTTTTGCAACTTTGGTCACCTTAGGGTATTTCGACCGCCTCACTCTCAAAATGACATCTAAAAGTCCTAAATCTTCCTCCTTAGCATGATTTTCTTCACTTGACACCTAAAACACCTAAAATGATAAAATCAATGTAAGCCACATGATTTAGGCATCAAATGAGAATAAAAACTAAGAGTAAAAGTATAAAAAGATAAGAAAATATGAGTGCATCAAATGGGTACTATCAAATTCGCATGAAAAAGGGTGATGAGTGGAAAACTGCTTTTAAAACTAAGTTTGGGTTGTACGAGTGGTTAGTTATGCTGCCTTTTGGCTTGACTAATGCACCTAGTACTTTCATGAGTATGATGAATCATGTGTTTTGTCCTTTTATTGTAAAGTATGTGGTTGTCTATTTTGATGATATTCTAGTGTATTCCAAGAGTGTAGATGATCATGTGAAACACTTGCATGATGTGTTTGAACTTTTAAGAGAGAATAAGCTTTATGCTAATTTAGAAAAATGTTCCTTTTGCATGGATACTGTTGTGTTTCTTGGTTTTATTGTAAGTGCTAAAGGACTTCAAGTTGATGAAGAGAAAGTGAAGGCAATTATAGAACGGCCAACTCCCAAGATTGTGAATGAATTTCGAAGCTTCCATGGCTTGGCTAGCTTCTATTGGAGATTTGTGATTTTAAATGGGGTGATTCACAAGAGGTTGCTTTTAATACCTTAAAAGAAAAATTGACCAATGCTCCTCTTCTAAGTGGTGTTGCTTTAAATTACTCCATATATGATAAAGAGTTGTATGCTTTAAAAAGGTCTTTAGAGACTTGGCAACATTACTTGTGGCCAAAAGAATTTATCATTCATTCTAATCATGAAAGTTTGAAATTTCTAAAGTCCCAAGGTAAATTGAATAAGAGACATGCTAGGTGGTTGGAATTTATTGAAACTTTTCCTTATGTTATTAAACAAAAACAAGGGAAAGAAAACATTGTGGTTGATGCACTTTCTAAGAGATACTCTCTTCTTACCGCTATGCATGCTAGATTACTTGGTTTTGAGATGTTGAAAGGCATGTACGAATCTGATTGTGACTTTGCAGAAATTTGGAAGTCTTGTGAAAAATATGGTACTGATAATTTCTATAGATTTGATGGATTTCTATTCAAAAAAGATAAACTTTGCATTCCATCTTGCTTTATGCGTGAATTACTTATTAGAGAGACATATGATGGGTCACTTTCTAGTTGAGAAAACTTTAGCTCTTTTACATAAACATTTTTATTGGCCTAACATGAGAAAGGATGTTGTTTCTGTTTATGTTAAATGTATTACTTGTAGGCAAGCAAAATCTAAGGTTCAATCACATGGTTTATATTCTCCCTTACCTGTCCCCTCTCATCCTTAGGTTGATATATCTATGGACTTTGTGTTTGGATTGCCTAGATCATTTAGTGGAAAGGATAGCATCTTTGTGGTGGCTGATCGATTTAGCAAGATGGCTCACTTTATTGCTTGTTCTAAAACCAATGATGCTATTCATGTTGGTGACTTGTTCTTTAAAGAGGTTATAAGATTGCATGGATTGCCAAAGAATATTGTGAGTGATAGAGATGTGAAACTTCTTAGTCAATTTTGGAGGACTCTATAGAATAAACTTGGCACTAAACTCTTGTTTTCTACTGTTGTACATTCTGAAAAGGATGGTCAAATTGAAGTGGTAAATAGAACTTTGACTACATTGTTGCGTGCGATCGTCCAAAAGAACTTGAAGAATTGGGAAAAGTGTCTCCCACATATTGAGTTTGCTTATAATCGTGCTCTTCATTCTTCTACTCAATTTTCTCCTTTTGAGATTTTTTATGGGTTTAATCCTTTGACTCCTTTGGAAATTCTTCCATTGCCCTCTAATGAGTTTACTAACCTTGATGGTATGAAAAAGGCTAAATTTATGCAGGAGTTGCATGCTAAAGTTAGAGCCAACATTGAGAGAAGAAATGAACAATATGCAAAGCAAGCCAATAAAAGCCGAAGGTGTGTTATATTTGAACCCGGTGATTGGGTTTGGGTGCACTTGAGAAAGGAGTGGTTTCTAGAACAAAGAAAATCTAAGCTACAACCAAGAGGAGATGGCCCTTTTTAGGTTTTAGAAAGGATTAATGATAATGCTTATAAAATTGATTTGCCTAGCTCCTATGGCAATGTTAGTGCTACATTCAATGTATCTGATTTATCCCTCGTTGATGCTGTAGATTTGAGGACGAATCCTTTCGAGGAGGGAGGGAATGATAGACAACCATGGGCATGTGAAAGACAAGAAGAGAAGCATACATGGTGTGATCCGCCTCAAGGAAGCCTAGGATATAACTTGCATGGACATGAGCTTTCAAGAGGAGGCTTAGGAGCTGAAATTGGATCAGATTTGAAGTTTGAATTTTCAAGGCAAGGGGATGAACGAAATTCCCATATCAAAGGCCCAACATTCAAGTCTAATATGCCTAAAGATCCATTACAAGATGTTGGAGGCCCAATGACAAGAGCTAGGGCCAAATCCATGAAGCAATCATTGAATTGTTTGGTCCAAGACCTTCAAGAGATAAAGCCCATATTATTAAGTCAGATTTCATCTCATAAAGGTCCAAGAGGCATTGTCTTACTCCTTGAAGCCCAACATGAAGTGTATAAAGGCCCACATGGAGTCCAATTGGGAGAACTCTCTTAAAATATCATGTGACAAGCATGTGCCACTTAAAAATAAAAAGAAGGATGTGATCCATAAGGTATAATATGTTTAGATCATGTTTTAATAAGTTTCCTTTTTTGTTTTCCTTTAAATAAGGTCATCTAATCAACACCTTTTTAAGTTTATTTTGTTTCCTTTTAGGGAATGATTTGTTTAATTTTATTTAGTTTCTTCTTTAGGACAAGTTTTTCCTATAAATAGGCACCCTCTATGTACTTTGAAGGGGATTTTGCATTCAAAAATAATATTGAGAGCTTTCTTACTTTCTTTGTATTCTTTGAGAATACTTGACTTATCGAAGGAGGGGTCTTCCTTTGTGGCATCCCAAGGTTAAAGTTCTAAGAGACAAGTTCTCTTAGGGTTCTTTCCATTGACCAACATTCTTGCTAGGATTCTAAGAGACAGGTTCTCTTAGGGTTCTTTCCACTGAACAACTTTTTTCTAACCCCTTTTCTCTTTGTGTCCTATTTCTATCTTTTTAATTTTGTTTCTTGTGCTTCCATGTGTGTTTGATTCTATCCATTCCTGGTCATAGTTCCATCTTGTTGAAGGTTCTCTAGGACAAGTTCCTATTGAGTCCCCCATCACAAATATTTCACAAATCCAACATCCAATCGAATTATCCAGCACAATAAATAATGCAATTAAGATTTAAGCAGGAAAATATTGGATAACTCAAAAAGCACACCCCAAAAAATTTACAAGCTTTGGGTCTTCGGGTTGGTGCTGGTCGAGTCTTCGGGTCGGGCCTTCACTGACGTCAGACCGCTTCGGGTCACGTAGATAGGCAACAATTGTGACGCTACGACGATCTCTCCTCCTTCATATGTGCAGTGCCGACGACAGTGTCATCTTCAGGGGACGTGAAAACCCGGCTGAGGGACAATCTCTGTCCTCTAATGCTGGCATGGATTGGGGAGGATGAGGGCGTGGATCTCTGTCCGCCAGACCAGTCACCAGTCGGAGATGAAGACGACAAAGAGAGAGAGAGAGAGAGAACACGGTGGTGGTGAAGAAGTGAAAGAGTCGGAGAGAGCGAAAGAAAAAATGAGAATCGGTGCGGTGGACAGTAGACAAAGACGAAGACGAGGGTACAACGGAGAGAGGAAGGACACGACGGAGAAGGAGAAGGCGAGAAGGTTCGAGACTTGAAAGGCAGAGGCAGGCGTCTAGGTGGGGGGGGGGGTCGGGTAGATTTTAGGTTAAAATTTAAAATTTGCAAAGAAGTCCTTACATTTTTAGGATTTTATGATACTAGTTGATATGCGCCGGTATTTTGCGTACTGACCAGTATCAACCAGTATTTACGCCCGGCACCGTAATAATAGATACTGTTCCATTTCACGGCCGGTATGGTACGGTATTCGTAAGCCTAGTTCTAACCGGTTTATTAATAAACCATACAAGTTGTTAAATGATACTGTACTAGATAATTAGCTGGCATGCTATTCCTATTTATGTCCCAACATTTTCAATCGTTAGAGCCCTCGTAAAATGGTAAATTTGAAAGTATTTGCCGCCAATCTCTTCAGCGTCCTTTTTCTTTCTCAATCCAATCCAATCCAATCAGAGTTTCAATTCGAGGAAAGCA
Source organism: Erythroxylum fimbriatum (assembly GCA_026770325.2). NCBI lineage: Eukaryota > Viridiplantae > Streptophyta > Magnoliopsida > Malpighiales > Erythroxylaceae > Erythroxylum > Erythroxylum fimbriatum. Next base: position 1,663,189 of record JANZLH020000007.1, on the reverse strand, counting down.
AAGCTAGATTCATTCTACATGTCATCTTCTGGAACACACCTTCACATCATCGACGATAACGACGGCGGCGACTTGGTAACATTTCTATTTCAACATCCCTTTCTTTTTTTTTTTGGAATTTACTCTAATATGTTTGATTTTATCGTATGTACAGCAGAAGGAGGAGGAAATTGATTGGGAAGCAGCTGTGAGAGAAATAGATGTGTCATGTCAAAAGAATGCAAACCCTTTTACCTTTAAGTCTTCCCATTCCACCCCGAAAGTGTTTGGAAATTGTGTTAAGCAATCCACGCTTGATAGTTTTGTTGGGAAGCTTGGTATTGATGATAGAGATGATGGTATATCCAGCTGCGTTCAGATTGATGCTCAGTCTGTTCAAACTTGGATATACCCAGGTTCGGGTTTTCTCTTCTGCCCATCTTTAGTTTTGCCCATATTTAGGAATTTGGATATGATGAACAAGTTATTGGCGGTGAAGATGATTTATGTCTGATTTTTGACTCTTCTTAAGTGGTTCAATATTTATTGTCTTTAGCTGTTGTAGATCCAAGGTTTTCTAACATCGCCCTTTACAATGAGTTCTTGCTTTACAGTTAATGTTCCTCTTCGTGACTATCAATTTGCAATAACCAAGACGGCACTATTTTCAAACACATTGGTTGTGTTGCCAACGGGACTCGGAAAGACTCTAATTGCTGCAGTTGTTATGTATAACTACTTCAGATGGTTTCCAGATGGTAAAACTATGGATGCTGTGTTCCTAAAGCCTCTTTGCCCTACTAAGTGTAGTTAGATAATGATTCAATCATGATCCCCTTTCACTCTTCCTTTTTTAGGATAGAGCATAGTAGGTTTGATGTTTATGAGGATACCATTAGATGGTTGTAAGAAGTATTGGCTTTTATGCTTTATTTGTCTTGGCCTAAGGGGTTAACGGTAACCCAATCTTTGGTTTCTCTAACTAATAAACGATTGTAAGTGGTCTTAGAAGTTGCTAAGAAAAGTCTTGTCAAATCATGCTTGATAATATGATATAAGTTGTCAATGAAATTGATATATTTTTAATGCTTGATTTATTGTAATCTGACATTTATATGGAGTTTGAAGCTCAATGTTTAATGATTTTTGCTCAAGGTTGGGAGTTTATGCAAAGAATCCTTAGTGAAGTAGTATTGTAGTTAAATTCTCTACTTTCCATAAATGAATAAATTTTCAAAGGTTTAGGCCTGTAAAATGTTGGACCTAATTTCATGCCATTAGACAAGAACTTTTTGTGTTCTTTTCTATTGCTTCATTGCATATTGAATTTGGTCTATATTTGTGGTAGGAAAAATTGTCTTTGCTGCTCCTTCTCGGCCACTCGTCATGCAACAAATTGAAGCATGTCATAACATTGTGGGAATACCACAAGTAAGATACTTTGTCCATCATTAGTAGAATGATATCATTACATTTTGTTGAATTGGGCATCTGAACTTTTAATTTGTTGGAAAATTGATTGCAGAAGTGGACAATTGATATGACAGGTCACTTGAGTCCTTCAAGAAGGGCGTGTTTTTGGAAAACTAAACGAGTGTTTTTTGTAACTCCTCAAGTGTTGGAGAAGGATATTCAAGCTGGTAAAAGTTTTAGTTAGTTTGGTAATCCATGTCTAACAACTTTAGTTGTCATGTATTGTTTTATGCTAAACATTCCTTACTAGTACAGGTAGAAAACATTTTAATAATTTGATAAACACGTATAAATTGTTAATATTCTAACAAGAATACTAGATGTTTTATTAGGTTGTGATGGATTTAAGGCTGAAAATTATAAAATAAAGGATTAGAAACAATGGTAGCTTTAAAAGTTGCTTCTAGGGTTTGTATTGAAAATTTAGAATCACACTTAGGAATTTAGACAAACAAAAGTATTTGAATCTAAATAATAGATTTGTAGAAATCACTTTTAGAATTCACTCTGAATTGTCTAAGAATAAACTCCTGGAGAAAAAAAAGCATCAAACTTGAAAAATTAGTTTATCTTCTTGTTCTTTAAACGTAAGAAACATAAACATATCTGTAAAAGAAGTCCTGAAAACTCTTACTATAATGCAATGGGAATTCCAACTAAAATTTTAAAGCAAGACTAGTATTGAGGTATTAAATTGCAGATTGTATGTTATACTATGGTTGCGGGTTATTGTGGTAATGGAGTAGATCGTAAGCTCAATTTCATAACCACATTTACATTTGTGGTCCAAATTAAAACCTTGAATAGTATTATGTTTCATAAGGATTCTTGTTATTATTTAATAGACTTAAAACCTAAACTAATGAGGCCAAAATTTAAAATGTAAATACTTTCTTTTTCTTGTAAGGCTAGACTAGCTTTTATTTGTATCATTCTCTATGGCTTGGTGAGAATCAACTTCAACAACTAAAGGTTGTTAACTAGCATCAACTAACCCTTCATTAGTGGTTCCTCTTAATGAGGCTTGAACTTCAAGTTCACATTCACATTTTTTAAAGTCCCGTGCCTCTTTTTTCTTGGCCACATGTAGATTTTTACTAAGGTAGTTGCAAGGTATAATGACCTCTTCCATTACATAACACTTATTTCCTTTATTTTCTCTTTTACTTCCACATTGTCTTGAGTTCAATCAAGGTTTACAATTAATGGAAGCAACACCTTTTGTATAAGACTCGCCATATGACTCCAAATATAACTCTTTATTAGCTCTTTCTGCAACATTATAGTTGCCACACATGTGGGTTGGGTGCAACACACTATACTTGCCTTTTTGTACCCGTCTTTTTGAAGATATTCCATTGGTTGGACTATCTCCCCAATACACTTTCTTCAACTACAACAACTACTTGCTTTTCAAGAATTGCCTATATGATTCTTTTCAATCTAAAAGTTAGGCATATATTGACTATGAATTTTGACTTAGCAAAGATACCCATCATCACTTTTATTCATATCATGTGTAAATTTTTCATCTTTCTTTAGCCTTCTTCACCTTCATCACACACTATAATAGAGTTTGCATCAATTTGATTAGTTGTTTTGTCAACACCAAGAATATCACCAAGTTTTGAGCCAACAAGATTTGGAACCTTCAGGATTGTTGTTTAATCTCTTCAGCTTCTTGTCCTATTGTTTCAGCCTATGCTTAGGTGATTTGATTTGTTGTTTAGATGTTTTAACTTGCTGTTCAAGTGTTTAGCTTGTTGTTTAGTTGCTTCAACTTATCTTTTTGCACCTTAAGTTTAGGTTGCTAGTTTACTATATTCTTTCTTATGGGAATTGTCACTTGTTGAAAATGAGCTTCAAGTTTGTCGAATCTCTCAAGAATTTCCAAGACTAACTCATATTCTTTACACATCCTTTTGCTACATGTTGTTGTTAGGCCAACTCAATCCTTTGTGTGCCCTTTCACTCTTTGTAGACATTGTTGAACTCAAGCTCTAATACCAAATTATTGAAGGGCGAATAGGAAACATTCTAACAATTTTATGAAACACATAAGCTGTAAATCTACGTTTGTTAGAAGTTTTAAGTTGTGCTTGAATTTAGGTTTGTAATGCTAGCCTTTATTTTATAAAGGCTTGCATAAAAGGATAGATTTTATGAATGATTCCAAGGATTTCTATTTAGGTTAGGAATCACATCTAGGAATTGAAACCGAGAAAGCTATTGGAATCATACCAATAAAATTACTTTTAGAGTAGAAATCACTCCTAATTGTTTAAAGGTCACTCTTTGAAATGAAAGCTTAAGACTTGAAAAGTCAATCTATCTTTTATTCCTTAATAGTTGAAAACTAAAAGGTAGAATACTTCTATTATATATTTACTTAAATAGTTTGCAAGAATATATACAAGAGATATCCCTAAAATATATCCTAGAAATTAGGGATATACTCAATTGCGAATAAGAGCTGTTTTGCTATATATTGTATTTCTTAGAGAATGTAGTACATATATACATGAATAGGAATACTTAATAGGATAGAGAATCTATACAAATACAGGAGATAATCCTAAGATAATGCTTATCCCTATGATAATGCTATCTAATATAATCTGATTACAATCAGATTATCACAGTATCATGTGAAAACACCGTATCTTGACCACACTCCCCCTTAAGTTGGATCATAGATATCAATCATGTCTAACTTGCTGATACATTCTTCAAATACTTGTCTTTGAAGTCCTTTGGTAAATCGATCTGCTGTCTGCTTCTTCGTTGGTACATAAGTTAGGCATATTGTCCCATCTTCTATCTTTTCCTTGATAAAATATCGATCAACTTCAACATGCTTTGTTCTCTCATGGTGGACTGGATTATGTGCCATGCTTAGGGCTGCCTTGTTATCACAATAATGCTTTATAAGTGACTCAAAATTGATTTCCAATTCTGTTGGCACTCTTTTTAACCAGAGACTTTCACAAATCCCTTTTGCAACTGCTCTAAGTTCAGCTTCTGCACTACCCTTGGCTACCACTTTTGCTTCTTACTTTGCCATGCGACCAAATTTCCCCACTCGAAAGTGCAATATCCAGTGGTTGATCTTCTATCCTCTTCTAAACTTGCCCAATCTGAATCAGTATATATTTCAATTGTTCTTTGATATCCCTTTTTGAATAATAATCCTTTCCCAGGAGTACCCTTTAAATATCGTAAGATCTTATAAACTGCCTCAAAATGCTTACTCTTTGGTGCATGCATGTAGCGACTTACAACATTCACAGTAAAAGCAATATCTGGTCTAGTATGAGACAAATAAATTAGCTTTCCCACTAGTGTCTGGTATTCTTCACGGTTAACCAGTTTATCTTCTTCATCTTCAAACTTTGTTCTTTTAATGGGGGTGGTGCTTGGTTTACATCCTAACATTCCTGTCTCCTTCAAGAGATCAAGAATGTACTTCCTTTGTAAGATGTAAATCCCTTTCTTTGATCTAGCTACTTCCATGCCTAGGAAATACTTCATTTTTCCTAAGTCTTTAACTTCAAATTTTTTCCTCAAAGCCGACTTGAGTCTTGTAATTTCCTCTACATCATCACCAGTTGCGACAATATCATCTACATACACAATCAAAATTGCCTTCTTACCTTCTCTAATTTTGAAGAACATTGTATGATCTGATTGAGCTTGTGTGTATCCTTCTGTTTTTAGGACTTTGGCAAATCTTTCAAACCAAGCTCGTGGTGATTGTTTCAGCTCATATAGGGATTTTCTTAGTCTGCATACTCTGTTTCCTCCTCCTTCCTTATCAAACCCTAGAGGAAGTTTCTATATACTTCTTCCTTTAGTTTGCCATTCAAGAAGGCATTTTTAATGTCCAGTTGTTTAAGGGGCCAATCGAAGTTAGTAGCTACAGATAACAATAGTCTGATAGTGTTTAGTTTGGCCACAGGTGCAAATGTCTCCTTGTAGTCCATCCCATAGGTCTGAGTATGGCCCTTTGCTACCAATCTCGCTTTATACCTCTCAATGGAACCATCAACCCTGTTTTTGACTATGAATATCCACCTACACCCGATGAGTTTCTTCCCTTTTGGCAGATCAACTTCTTCCCACGTTTCATTTTTTTCAAAAACTGCTTCTCTCCATTCTGGAACTTTAAGAGCTTCTTGGATATTATTGGGAATGTCAGTTCTATTCAGATTAGCAATAAATGCTTTATATTGAGAAGATAGAGCATCATAAGAGACAAACCTCTCAATTGGGTGCATGGTACATGATCTAGATTTCTCCTATAAAGCAATTGGCAGTTCTAGATCTATATTGTCTTCTTGTTCCTTTGTATTGCTACTCTGAGCTTCTTCGGCAGGAGCATGCATTGGTTTAGAGATTGTTATAGATTCACGGACAGGGAGTGTACTACTTGTTTTCTTCTTTCGAGAGTACAATTTGAGTGTATTGTTAGGCATGGCTACTTCTGTATTAGGATTTGTCTCTATAGGAGATGCATTGGACATTGGTGTTAGGATAGGTTCAGGAACATATGTACAAGGAGGTTCAGCCTGAGATTCATTACCAAACTCACTCCCATACTCCCCTTGAATCGAGGACTTGGGATAAAAGGAATTTGTTTCAGAAAAAGTGACATCACAACTAACAAACAACCTTTTTGATATAGGGTCATAGCATTTATACCCTTTTGTGTAGCAGAGTAACCCAAAAACACACATTTTTTGGCTCTTAGATCAAGTTTGTTGTGTGAATAACTGTAAATAAAGACTATACACCCGAAAACCTTTAGAGGAAGGTTAGTTTCAAGATGGGTAGTAGTATGGATATCTTGAAATTTTTGAAGGGGTGTTTTGAAAGAAAGGACACAACTAGGCATTCGATTAATAAGGTAGGTTGCAGTACAGATAGCATCCTCCCAAAAGAATTTTGGAGCATTGCTAGTGAACATCAAGGCCCTAGCTACTTCATGAAGGTGTCTATTTTTCCGCTCAACAACCCCATTCTGTTGAGGACTATTGGCACAAGTACTTTTGTGGAAAATTCCATGTTTTTTGAAGAATGTATGAAGATTTTGATTAAAATATTCAATACCATTATCAGTATCAAGGACTTGAATACTTGTTTGAAATTGATTTTTTATCATCTGATAAAAGTTGATGAACACGGTAGGGATTTCAGTTTTATTATCCTTCAAAAGAAACACCCAACACAAACGAGTATGATCATCGATGAATGTAATGAACCACTTTGAACTGGTTTAATTAGTGACACGAGATGGGCCCCAAAGATCACTATGGATAAGTGAAAAAGGTTCTGTGGGATTATACTTAGATCTTGTAAAAGAAATTCTTTGATATTTAGCAAATTCACAAGTATCACATTGAGCACAAAGATCTTTATTTATTGAAATATTTGGAAACACTTGTGACATATACTGGAAGTTTGGATGACCTAATCTTTTATGCCATATTAATAGTTTATTATTCTTAGGGACAATCACACTATTACCCAAGCTATAAGGAGTATGTCAGATTATGTAGTACTATTGGAAAGATTGTATATTTATAGAGATCGTATAAATCCCTAATTTCTAGGGATTAGAATAAGATACAGATTTCCCTAATCTTTAGGGAGTTTGTTACTATATTTAGGATAGATAATTGTATATATAAACTAAGGCTGTAACCTAAGATATATAAGAAAGAAATTTATTTATCTCTGCTAATATTTGACATGGTATCAGAGCTGTTGACTCTTTCCCACTAAAACTCTGATTTTCTCTTTTTTGGTCATACCAACCGAGATCCATCTCCACTGTTTCTCTCATCGTCCTAGCCTTCTCTCTCATATTTCCCTGTTCTTTTCCTTAGTCTTACTCAATCAATCATGTCAGAATCACCCAGAAGTTTTGTTGAAATTATTACCCCTGCATTCGAGAATACTGCTGCTGCTATACCGGAGATTTGCAGAACATTCAAGCTGCATACCGATTGAATGAGAAGAATTATTTGAAGTGGTCACAATTGGTCTGTACATTCCTAAAGGGAAGAGGGAAATTGAGCCATTTAATGGGCACAGATCCTTCATACTAACCGAGATCCACCTCCACTGCGCCTCTCATCGTCCTAGCCTTATCTCTCATATTTTCCTGTTCCTATCCTTAGTCTGCACTTGATCTTGTCACAACATTCTGTTTTATGCTCTTCCATAAAACCAGAATTACTCCCATAAAAACACTATCTTGAGGTTGATCTTCTATCCATTAGAGAGCTTGCATAATCTACATTGATTCTAATATAAAATTTCTCTTCCTAGACTACCTTTTAGATACTGCAGAATTCTATGTACAACTTTGAAGTTTACTTCTTTGGGGTTATGCATAAATTGGTTATGCTTACTGTAAAGGCAATGTCTGGTCTTGTGTGTTAAGCTTATTAATTTTCCAACTAACCTTTGATAAGCTCCTTTATTTATTGCTTGATGTGTTGCATCACTCAATTCGTGATTGAACACAATTGGAGTAGCTATTGGTTTGCACCCAAATTTTCCTTTTTCTTTCAACAAATCCCCCTATATTTTTGTTGTGAGATGAACATACCTTGCCTTGAATGTGTAACCTCAATTCTTAGAAAATATTTCAACTTTCACGGCTCCTTGATATCAAATTCTTGTAATAACTTTTCCTTTAACACCATCATTTCTTCTTTATCATTTCTAGTGACTATGATGTCATCCACATACACCAATAGTATTGTTACTTCCCTAGTTTTTGAATATTTGATAAATAGGGTATGGTTTCCATGACTTTGCGTATACCCAAATCTTGTCACAGCCTTCATGAATCTCCCAAACCATGCTGTTAGTGACTGTTTTAGTCCATAAAGAGCCTTTTGTAATTTGCACACCAATTTCTTTTGAGATTCGAATCCAGTGGAACTTGCACATATATTTCTTTTTCTAGTTCTCCATGGAAGAAGGCATTTTTAACATCATATTGCTTTAAGTTCCAGCCATAGTTGCCAGCTAGTGACAATAGGATGCAGTATCCATCTTTGCTACCGGTGCAAAAGTCCCATCAAATCTATATTTTATTGTGAACACCCACTTGCATCCGATCAATTTTTTATCCTTAGGAAATTCCACCAGCTCCCAAGTTCTATTTTTTTCGAGTGCATCCATTTCACTTTTCATAGTACTTCACTTCTCATCTCCTAGTGCCTCGGTCAAATTTTTTGAAATGGGAATGTTATGGAGATTTTTGAGAAAGGTTTGGTGTTTTTTGGACAGGATTTGATATGTCATGTACAAATATAGTGGATGTTGTGTGCAAGTTCTAGTACCTTTTTTAAGGGCAGTGAGTAGGTCTAAATCACTAGGTTTAATTTGTGGGTTGAAGTTAAGTTTGTCATCAATCTATAGATCAAGGTCAGATACGCTTATGGTTGGTTTTGTTGGTTTAAGTCTATTTGAAATGTTGGAACAATAGCATGTGCAGGGGCTTGACATGCTATAAGCGAGAGGTAGGTCTATCTTCCGAGTGTAAACCTACAATTTTGAGTTATTTTTCCTTCATTTGCTTCCCTTAGAGCTTCTTTAGGTTCAATAGATTTATTTGAAAAATGTGGTTAAAACCTTATTTGAGTGGAAAAATCAAGGAAAAATAAGTCCTTTGTTGTCCTATCTTCATTCAAATTCTTCCCTAAAGGTAAAGAAAGATTTGGTTTCATCAAATGTAATATCAGTGGACACAAAAAATTTGTGAGTTTTGGGATGAAAACACATGTATCCCTTTTAGGTGGAAAAGTAACCAACAAAAACAAATTTAAGAGCGCGAGGATCAAGTTTTCCTCTATTTTGAGAGTGAATATGAACATAGGCTATATTTTCAAAAAATCTAGGAACAAGAGCATTGGAGAGGTTTAGATTCTGATAGAATTGTGTAAGAACATTTACTGGTGATTGAAAATTAAGAACTCTAGTTGGCAATCTGTTATGTAAGTAGGCAGAAGTTAGGACAACTTCCCCTAAAAATTTTTATAAAAGAGTAGTGCCCTTATGATATTCAACAAATGACCATTTGTTTTAGTCTGCAACTCTATTTTGTTGAGGAGTATTAACACATGAGGATTCATGAATGATTGCATTTTCATGAAAGAAATTTGATAAGAGTTTTGATTGAAATAATCTTTGGCGTTGTTAGAACGAAATCTTTTGGTTTGTGCATCAAATTGAGTTTTGATCATGTTACAAAAATTTGGGAAAAGAGTACTAATATCTGACTTTGTTTCCACAAATAGATCTAAGTAATTCTTGGCATAATCATCAATGAAGGATATGAACCATTTTGCCCCAAAAACATTAGGAATTGGTGAAGGACCCCAAATATCACTATGAATGAGAGAAAAGGGGGTATGGCTTCTTTTATTACTTATTAGAAAAGATGCATGTTTGTGCTTTGCAAATTCACATTCATCACAATGGAAAAACTTAACATCTATTTTATCAAAGAATGATGGAAAGGTAGACTTTACTATGTAAAAAGAAGGATGTCCTAAACGATGATGATAAAGCCATATTTTTTCTAATAGACATGACTGACTCTAAAAGAAAAGATGTGGGAAGAAGAACCTCGGATTTGCTATGCCTTTATTTATTCTCTAGGTAGTAAAGGCCATTCCTCTCACTAGCATGTCCAATTGTCCCCTTCGTGCCCTATTCCTAAAACATGCAAGAGGAAGGAGAAAAATAGCCTAACATTTAGAGTCTTTGGTGAGTTTATGCACTGAAATTAGGTTGGCAAATAATTTGGGAACATAGAGGCATCTTTTAATGTAAGAGAGTCATTTAACTGAACATCTCCTTTTCTAGCTACAATGACAATTGATCCATCTGCTATAATTATCTTTTTATGGTTAGAAGAAGGTTTATAAGAGATAAAAGGTTTAGAGGAATGTGTCATGTGATTAGTGAAACAAAGGATTATGTGAATAATCTTTTTCACACCTTTCATTGATCATTCTCTACAAATATATACAATAGGAGTCCGAAATAATTAAGGTATTACATTAAAGAATATCTAGAAAGATCAGCCTAGAAATTTGGAAGTAAATAAATACAAATCATTAAAAATCTAGAAATTGATTTTGGATCCCACTAATTTAGGCAATCCTAGTCAACTTTCCAACACTCACCCTCAAGCTGGTGAATGTATATCAAACATTCCCAACTTGCATACATTTGATTCAAAACCAAACTTAAGTAATGCTTTAGTGAGAATATCAGCTTCTTATGATTCAGTTGGCACGTAGGACAAACTGATCTTCCCACTTTCAATTTCTGTCTTGATGAAATTTCTATCAATCCAAACATGCTTTATATGATCATGTTGTATAGGGTTATGGACAATTGTAATAGCTGATTTACTATCACTATATAACTTCATAAGATGCTCCAATGAGAAATTTAAATCTGATAGCAATCTCTCTAGCCAAATTAACTCACAAATACCTTGTGCAATTGCCCTATATTCTGCTTCATCACTACTTCTAGATACAACAGTTTGTTTCTTACTACGCCATGTAACAAGATTTCCCCAAAACTTTGTACAATAGCCTATAGTGGACTTAACATCTTCAACTGACCCTGCCCAATCTACATCTGCAAATCCTTCTGTTTCTTGGATTTCACTTTTTTTTGTCTAGAAGACCCTTTCTAGGTGTTTCTTTCAAGTACCTAAGAATCTGATCTACTGCATCTCGGTGTCTCTTGGTGGGAGCATGCATAAATTGACTGACCACACTAACACTATAGGCAATGTCAGGCCTAGTAAGTGATAAGTAGATCAATTTTCCCACCAAACGTTGATAGCTTTCTTTGTTTGTTGGAGGGTCATCTTCAGAAACCTTATGCTTCCAATTCTTTTCTAGTGCTGTGCCTGCAGGTCGACAACCTAAGTTTCCTGTTTCCTTTAATAGATCTACGGTGTATTTTCTTTGAGAAATGAAAATGCTTGACTTACTGTTGGCTATTTCCATTCCAAGGAAATATTGAAGCTTCCCAAGATCTTTAACTTTGAATTCAGATTTTAGCAGGTTTTTGAGATTTGCTATTTCTTCATTATCGTCACCTGTGATCACCATATTGTCGACATATACAATCAAGACGTATTTCTTCCCATCTATAGATTGTTTTGTGAACAAAGTATGTTAGCTTGCCCTTGTGTATAACCAAATTGCTTCATAGTAGTGTTGAACTGAGTAAACTAAGCTCTAGGATATTGCTTTAACCTATAGAGAGATTTTTTTTAGTTTACACACGGAACCAGTTTTTTCTTCAAAACCAGGTGCAACTTCATGTAAACTTCTTTTCCAAGAGTTCCATTTAAGAATGCGTTAGATACATCCATTTGGTATAGTTTCCAGTCTAGATTAGCTGCCACAGATAAGAGAACCCGAATAGAATTCAATTTTGCAACATGTGTAAAGGTTTCCTCATAATCAAGGTCGTAGGTTTGTGTATATCCTTGAGCAACCAAACGAGCCTTGTACTTCTCTATTCTCCCATCTGAACCAACTTTTATAGTAAAGATCCATTTGCACCCGCACCCTTCGGGTATGTCAATTATTTCCCATGTGTCATTTTCTTTCAAGGCCTTCATTTCTTCCATTACTGCAGCTTTCCATCTTGAATCTCTCAATGCCTCATATATGTTGGTAGGAATTTTTACATTATCGAGTTGAGAGACAAATGCCCTGTACTTGTTAGATAAGTGGCAATATGACAAGTGGTTTGAAACTGGATGTTTAGTACAAGATCTTACCCCTTTTATGATAGCAATGGGAACATCAAGGTCATTAATTGTAATAGTACTTTGAGGTAAAACTTGTGATATGGGATCCTCTTCTAGTTCAGATACTTGGCTTTGCTAAGTAACTTGTGGTCTCCTTGAGTACACAAGTAGTTCACCCTAGTTTTGGGTTTGTTAAGGTGGTTCTCTCCCTTGACTTGAGTTACTTGTGGATGTGTGTTGTAAAGATGGAGACAAAATTGATGGCATCGGCAATGAAACAGGTCTAGATATAAACCTAGATTCTCCCCCTAAAGAAAAGAATGTAAATAGAAAGGTTGATTTTCAAGAAAGGTCACATCATATGACACAGAGAATTTTTTGAAGTATGGATTATAACATTTGTAACCCTTTTGAGTAGGAGAACATCCTAAGAAAATACACTTAATAGCTTTTGGATCAAGTTTTCCTCGAGTAGGAAGAGTATTATGAACAAAAACAGAACAATCAAATACTTTAGGAGTGAGAGAATTAAACAATCTGACATAAGGAAAGTATTTTCATAGATAACTAATAGGAGTTCAAAAATTTAGAGTTTTAGAAGGAAGCCTATTAATTAGGTAGGAAGCGGTTAATACGGAATCACCCCAATAATGGTGTGGAACAAAATTTTCAAACATAATTGATCGAGCAACTTCCAACAAGTGACGGTTTTTTCTCTCAACTATCCCATTTTGTTAAGGTGCATAGGTACACGAAATTTGATGAAAAATTCCATTATCAACGAAATAATTTCCCAAAATATGTGAGAAATACTCTCCTCCATTATCTGTGCGCAAAATATGGACATCAGACTGGAAAACATTTTTTATCATCTTGTGGAATTGTTGAAAAACAGACACAACATCAAATTTGTCTTTTAGAAGGTAGACCCAACAAACCCTTGTGTGGTCATCTATAAAAGTAATGAACCATCTTTTTCAAGTTAAATCACTAACTCGTGATGCCCCCTATATATCACTATGAACAAGGTGAAAAGGTTTTGACATTTTGTAATCATGAACAGGATATTTTTTTCTAGGTTGTTTTGCAAGAATGCATGATTCACAAGAAAAAGAGGAAAGATCTTTATTGATGAACAACTTCGGAAACAAATGTTTCATATATGAAACACTAGGATGACCTAAATGTTTATGCCATAAAATTACATCAGAATTAGATAAACTAGGCAGAGAAAGAGATGTAGGTGTTTTTGGTGTAGGAGAACCAGTCAGGAAATAGAGACCATTTTGTTCTTCAGCATTGCCAATCATCTTCCCCAAAGACAGATCCTGAAAAATATAATGATCACACACAAAGGTTACTGCACAATGTTGATCTTTAGTTAACTTGCTAATAGAAACAAGATTATATCTTAAAATAGGAACATGAAGCACTTTTTAAAGACAAAACCACTGCAGACAACATCTCCAATTCCAGCCACTAAGGAAGTACTTCCATCTGCTACAAAGACTTGAAAATTTTCAATAAATTTTTTATAACTAAAAAAAAATAGTGAGTAAACTTGTCATATGATCTGATGCACCAGTGTCAATAATCCATCCATTCAAGACATCCTTCTATGATAAAAAAAGATGACATAATACCTCGATGAATCATGGTTGCCTTGGGTGTTGTGGATGAGGGATCTAGGTTTTTCTGTTGACTAAGAAAGGTCCTTAAGATCTCCATTTCACCTGGTGTAAATGCTGCAATGCCAGTTTTCTTAGTCTTTACCACAGATTCAGCTACATGGGCAACAAGTTTGCTTCTTTTTGTAATTTTCTACAACAAAATCAGAAGTTAAATTCACACAATAACAATTTAAATAAATTCAGATAAGTAGAGTAGGGAAGAAGATCAAACACTGTTTTATAGAGGTTCGGTGCTAAGACCTACGTCCTCTACCTAAGCTCCCACTTAGGATTTTGCCAAACACTTTATTACACACTTTGTAGTTGAGTGTGAACTTTTTACAACGCCACTTGAATTCCGGCTCAAGCTAACCTAACACTCACTTGACTTTCGGCTCAAGCTAACCTAACACTCACTTGACTTTCGGCTCAAGCTAACCTAACACGATTTGTCTTGCGGTACAAATCC
>JANZLH020000007.1:1635491-1648691 GCA_026770325.2 Erythroxylum fimbriatum | reverse complement strand
ATCCTGAAAAATACAATGGTCACACACAAAGATTACTGCACAATTTTGATCTTTAGTTAACTTGCTAACAAAAAGAAGATAATATCTTAAATTAGGAACATAAAGCACTTTTTTAAGACAAAACCACTGCAGACAACATCTCCAATTCCAGCCACTAAGGAAGTACTTTCATCTGCCACAGAGACTTGCAAATTTCCAGTACATTTTTTATAAAAAAAAAAAATTGTGAGTAAACCTATCATATGATCTGATGCACCATTGTCAATAATCCATCCATTTAAGACATCCTTCTGTGATAAAAAAGATGAGATAAGATCTCATTGAATCATGGCTGCCTTGGGTGTTGTGGATGAGGAAATAGGTTTTTCTATTGATTGAGAAAGGTCCTTAAGATCTCCATTTGTTCTGGTATAAATGCTGCAGTGCTAGTTTTCTTGGTCTCTACAGCAGATTCAGCTACATGGGCAACAATTTTGCTTCTTTTACTCCGTGGTTTCCAATCTGGTGGTTTTCCAGGGAGATCCCAACAATTCTCCTCCATGTGAAAAGGCTTGTTACAATATTCACACCATGGTTTGCTCTCATTTGGCTTCTGATCTTGGGTATTAGAAGAGCTTGAATGATTTGTGGCAAGGGCAGAACCTTGTGCATGTTCTTCAACGGCTAGGAGTATGTTTGTGCTCAACATCACCTTTTTCCTGCTTTCTTCCCGCCTTACTTCTGAAAAGGCTTCTCGGAGTGATGGCAAGGGTTTTGTTCCCAGAATTCTCCCACGTACTTCATCTACATCTTTGCTTAAACCTTGAAGGAAATTAAAGACTCGGTCCTTTTCAAGTACTTGATTATAGTGTACTCCATTGTCTGTACACGTCCATGGAATTGAGCAAAATAAATCCATCTCTTGCCAAAGTTCAATTAGTCTATTGTAGTATTCTATTACAGATTTTGTTCCTTGCTTTGTGTTTCGAAGAGTTGATCGCATTTCAAAACATTGAGAAGTATTTCCAAAATCTGAATACATTTCCTTTGCTGCCCTCCAGATTTCGTGTGCTGTCTTGTAGTATAGGTAAGTGTGTCCTATTTGAGGCCCCATTGAATTTATCAACCATGCCATGACAATAGAGTTTTTAGTTTCCCATATCTTAAAACTGGCATCATTCTTGGCTAGAGAAGATAGTTCACCGGTAAGATAACCTTCTTTCCCTTTCCCTTGAATAACTAACAACACAGATTGGAACCATTCACAAAAATTTGACCCATTCAATTTGTGTTGGGTTATTTGTAGTAAGTGATTCACATCTGGTAAAGAAGGGAAGGTTACACCACTGGTATTCCTTGAAATAACACTAGAATATTCTTCAGTTGATGGGGGTAGGCTACCTTCGGCCATAGCTGTGACAGCAGAGGAAGAAGAAATTTCAAATGGCTACGAAAATTTTGGTGGTTGACAGATTTTAGGGGGGTCAGAAACTTAGGACTCTGATACCATGAAACAAAGGATTATGTGAATAATCTTTTTCACACCTTTCATTAATCATTCTCTACAAATATATACAATAGGAGTAGGAAATGATTAAGGGATTATATTAAAGAATATCTAGAAAGATCAGCCTAGAAATCTGGAAGTAAATAAATGGAAATTGATTTTGGATCCCACTAATTTAGGCAATCATAGTCAACTTTCCATCAATTAGTGGTTGCTGTGTCAATTATCCATATAGTTGAAGATTACTTTCTAAGACACTACAAATATAATAGATGGAGGAAATAGCTGAAAAGGCCAATGAATTGATGGTTTCTCAAGTGTATTCAAAAGGAATCTTAATTTTTCAATATCCGCTTTGTTAAACTCTTGGGATTCATCTTGAGTTATTTCTGTATTATTCATATGTGAGCTCACCATATGTGCTTGTTTCCCTCCACCTTTTCTCTTAGTATTGGTCTTGCCATTAGCTTTCAACACTGCTCCCTTATATGGTGGTGCTTTTTACAATATGTGCAATGGAAGATGTCTTTATTGAATGACTTGGTTGGAGGAGACTGCCTATTGTCTTTTGCAGTTTGTACAACATTTATCTCCTTCAAATTTGTGGATTTAGTTACTAGGGCAAATCCTTCAGTTGCTGTTGGATCTAATTCCAACATCACATTTTTTCTCCTTCCTCAATTCTAATCATAGCAATGGCCTAATTCAAGGATGGAAGATCATCTCTTCCCAAAATTTGGACTCTCACAACATTAGATTCTACATTAAGACTAGCAAGGAACTTATATATTTGATCTTTTCCCATAAATCATTTCAACATTCCAACATCTTTTGCATATGGCATTTTGATGCATTGATAATGATCTAATTCTTGCCATAGACTTTGCAAGAGAATTGCATACTCAGTTATTAAGCGAGTCCCTTGTTTAGTTGATGAAATTTGAGTTTTAATCTCATAAACTCAAGCAACATCATTAACCTTAGAGTAATTTTGTTGAATTGCCTCCCAAATCTCCCTAGTTGTGTTAAGAAACATATAGGTGACACTTATCTTAGGATTCATTGAGTTTTCTAGCCATGACATAACCATTGAAACTTACTCATCCCATGCGTTAAATCTAAGGATTAGTTTTGGCTAATCCAGTCCATAACAAATGGTTCAGGTTGCCTTTTCCTTTTAAGAATGTTTGAACAAGTAGATAATTCTTCCCATTTAGACGGTAGGTTGCTTGAATGCATGGTAAGTCCCCTGTGTGGGTTGCAACAGTGTTGTCCAATGGAGAGACTCCGGTGGTAGTTATGACTTTTGACATGGCTTTTTGGCAAGGTTTTAGCAACTACCTTCCCTTGTAGAAGAATAGAATTTTGGATAGAAGTTTCTTAAAAAGAGCCGATGGCTCTGTACCATGAGAAGTAGAATACTTCTGTTATGTATTTACTTAAATAATTTACAAGAATATGTACAGTAGATATCCCTAAAATATAACTTAGAAATTAGGGATATACACAATCATGTAACTACTTATAGGATATACATAAATTTACAACTAACTAATAATCTTATCCCATAAAATCCTCTAACTAATTATTTCCTATGCATAATATCGACAAAAATATAAGTGCATATAGAAATAGTATTGAAAAATTAATTCTAACGGAACAATATTCCCTATTAAAATTTCAAAACAATAATAAAGTCCTACTTAGAAGGATTCTAATTAT
The DNA here is from genome assembly GCA_026770325.2 of Erythroxylum fimbriatum. Taxonomy (NCBI): domain Eukaryota; kingdom Viridiplantae; phylum Streptophyta; class Magnoliopsida; order Malpighiales; family Erythroxylaceae; genus Erythroxylum; species Erythroxylum fimbriatum. The sequence continues at coordinate 1,645,483 of JANZLH020000007.1, read as the reverse complement.
TATTACCCTAAACTACGTAAAACTTAAAACTAAAATGCTTTTCTTTTACTAACAAAAAAATTAAACTGATTTTTATTTTTCATCAATTCCATCAACTATACTTTGCTTATTATGTAACAACTTGATGCAGGAACTTGTTTGGCAAAATCTCTAGTTTGTCTGGTGATTGATGAAGCTCATCGAGCAATGGGAAACTATTCCTATTGCGTGGTAGTTCGCCAGGTTTGTGTCCCTTTTTCCTTTCTTCTTTTTGTGCTAATAGCAAATAAATGTACAATGATCCATATGCTATTGATATCTAAATTTGCAGTTGATGTCCATCTCAGTGCGACCGAGAATATTGGCATTGACTGCTACGCCAGGGTGTACGTTACACCCCATTCCCTATAGTCTATGTAAAGTTACTATATAAGAGCTAAAATTCTTTTGTTTGGTTGTAATAATTTCAGCAAAGCAGCCTGTCGTCCAGTCAATAATTGATAACTTGCAGATATCAACACTTGAGTATCGTAATGAAAGTCATCTTGATGTGAGCCCATATGTTCATAACAGAAAAATCGAATTGATAGAAGTTTGTATTGGTCCTTCTTTCGAAATGTATTGTCCTATAACTATATTTGTCAATAGCTTATGCATTCCTTATTATGTTGTAAGGTTGCACTTGGGAAAGATGCTGTTGATGTAAATACACGACTTTTGGAAGTGATTCGACCATATGTATCTAGGCTTACTGCAATTGGTCTCCTTCAGAATAGAGACTATCAAACTGTAGGACTTCGTGAGATATGATTCTACAATCTCCTCTAGCAATATTGTTTATCAATTATCACCAGAATTTATCAATTATCGTCGTTGCATTTTTAGTTATTAGTTAATTTCAAAATTCTAAGGTTGTATCACTATCTATCATAGCCTTTATAACTTCAATTCTTGGTTTTTTTTTTTGGTTTCTCATTTTGCATATTGATATTGTACAGTTAAGTCCACCAGATTTGCTTCAATCAAGGGAAAAGTTTCGCACAACCCCTCCATTAGACCTTCCTCAGGAAAAGTATGGAGAAATTGAAGCTTATTTTGGTGCTCTCCTTACCCTTTACCATATTCGAAAATTACTTTCAAGTCACGGAATAAGGCCAGCATTTGAGATGCTAGAGGAAAAGTTGAAACAAGGGTACATTTTTGCGTACCTACTCTCAAATACTATCAAGCAATGAACTGGTGTATGTTTTTGCTTATGGATCTTCTAATTTGATGAAAATCTTATCAACTTGGTCCTTGTGGATTGTATTGCTATGTGTATATACCAATGAAGTGTGCTCTATATTCACTTTTGAAATGAGGTTTTATTGCTTTCTTATATACTAGGAGATAAGATGACATATAAGAAATGATTTGTTAACAAAGATTGTGGAATTACAGTTTTATGTTTTATGTCTTTACTCTAAGTTGAGAAGCCATAGCTTATGTTGGTGAACAACTCTTCAAAATAAATGTTTTACGTAATATAGTAGATTTAATTAGTTTTTGCTTAAGATATGAGTCTAAACTTGTATTTCCTCTTGTCTACATTGTTTGAGATTGAATATAAGTTATTTTCACTTACTTTGGCTAAAGCTATCTAACCTTAATTGCTACAGGGCCTTTGCCAGACTAATGGGTAAAAATGAAACTATTAGGGAAATAAAGCTTCTAATGCACCGAAGCTTGTCCCATGGTGCACCGAGTCCTAAATTATCAAAGATGTTGGAAATCCTAGTTGAACATTTCCGTAAGTTGCTCAGTTATCCTTTTCTTATGAATTAAAAAATTCAATTCATAGGACATTTTCATCATTTAACCTAAATTTTGCTTACGAATAGTGTTTTAACATGGCTTGTGTTAAGGTTTATAATTTTAACATAATAAGGGTAGCATGGTTTGAACTTGACCCTTCTAGTCTGCCTTGAAACTATGTCAAAGGTTATTGAAGGTTTCATCCAAGATTAGCTGTACAAGATAAGAGGACTCTTACGAAATTCATCTTGGCAACAAATGCAAATATTTCTTGTTAATCAATCTTGTAGGTTTGGGTAAAATCCTTTGCTACCAATCGAGCCTTTAATCTCTCAATATAGCCATCTGCCCTATGCTTCATCGTGAATACCCATTGACATCCTACTGAATTCTTGCCCAATGGAAGATCGACAAGTTCCAAAGTTCCATTCTTTACCAAGGCTTTAATCTCTTCCACCATGGCATCTTTTCATTTAGGATCATTAACAACTTCCTTCCACCCTTGTGGTAAAGAGATGGAATGCAAGGAAGACTAGAAAGCTCTATGAGAAATGGATAGTACATCATAGGAAACAAATTTAAAGATAGGATATAGAGTACATGATCTAACTCCATTCCTAGCAGTTATTGGAATATATCAAGATCACTATCACATGAATTAAGGGAAGGAATTTCAGCTGATAAATTAAAACTAGGAAGAGGTGAATTACTTAATTCCACTAGAGTTGAGTCCATGTTGAATTGGCTATAAAGAATATTATTTATGACACCATCCTCCATTTATTGAGATATAATACTTGTTGCTAGATCAATTTTTGGTCCTCAAATAGAGTAAAAAATCTTATCATCATTTCTTCCATGCTCTCCCTAACCAATATATGTAGGCAACTCAAGATCATGTGAAACCTTAGCTTTCACATGATCATTGTCCCCTTGGAGATATGATAGATATGAAGGAAAGAATGCTTTTACTACTCACGTAAAACTTTTTAATGGATGGATGATAACATTTATATCCGTTTTGAGTAGCAGAGTATCCAACAAAAACACATCTCAAGGCATCTCACCTTTTTAGTTTTATGAACTTTTTTTCGCAGCTCATATATTTGGGAGTCATTACTTGTTTGGGAGTAAGTTTGGGTGGTTGCATCCTAAATTTTTTGAGCTGTATCTAGGAGAATATATCTCGTGCATCTTGTGGTTGCGTTGAGTTGATCAACCACGACATGAGAGTTTTTTTTAGTCCTACTTGTTGTGTCCAGGATTAGTTTCATCTAATTTTATTTTTCTATTATTAATATAGTCTTGCAATCCTTTAGCTTGAATAAACAGACCAAGCAAGATAATTTACTCCATCTAGTTTAATTGGGCTGATTTGTAGAGAAAGATTGTCATTAAGAGTGGCATGATCAGTCAGTCAGAGACTTAAAAGATTCTTCCTTTTTTCACCAGACATGTCCATAGCACTATTGGACATTAAAAAAGCATTGGCTTTGGTTGAAATATGCAAAGATATAGGCTACGATTGGATTTAGCAATATTGCTTTGAACCATGAAGTTTTTATAACAAGGAAGAATTTGAATAAAGTAGGGTTGCAAACACACTTGTTAATCATTTATATATATGAGTTTGAGATAAAAATAATTACATAAATATTCTTAACTAAATAGTAAATAATATCAAATATTTAATGGAAAAATGTACATAATTAACTCCTAAAAATCAAACCTAAAATCATGAGCACAATTGTCAACAATTTCCTTAGCAGAATGTTGGGTTTTTGGAATCTCCATCATTTTCATATGAGTTATGTATTTTGTAAATCTAATAGAATAGTTATGGCTGCAGGAACCAAGGACTTTCAAAACTCAAGAGTTATTATTTTCTCCAATTTTAGAGGCAGCATAAGGTCAATATAAAAACTTTTTCTCTTGCTAAATTTCTTGTTACATAACATTACTTTTCGTGATTGTTGTACAAGTTATAGTTTTTAACTTGGTAACATATGATATTTAGGGATATAATGGATGCATTGATGAATATTGGTGACATAATTAAAGCAACTGAGTTTATTGGTCAAAGCTCAGGTTTCTATGTTTATTCAAGTTTGTTTTTTAATACTTTTGAATATTAAGAATGATGTATGTTTTAGCTATTTACATGTTATGCATGCCATCAAACAGGAAAAGTATTGAAAGGTCAGTCGCAAAAGGTTCAACAGGCTATTTTACAGGTATTAAGTGTACATTAGGCTGACTTTTATTACTTGATAATTCTTGTCTTAGGTGTTGGAAAGTTTGAAACAATTTGAATCTTTAAGTCATGGGGATCCATATTTCATATATTAGGAAGTAAGATATTTTCTTCGTAAGAGGATACTTATATATTTACATATATACCTGTTGAGAGATATTCTTGGTGAATATTTGAGTCCAATAAGTTAGCTAAATCAGATTATGATCATATCATGTACAATTGTGATTATCTAAATCAAATTAGGACCTTGTCATGTACAGCTGTAGATTCCTATAATAGAAACCTATAAAGTCTATATATTATACGGCAATGTAAAGTGAAAAGGGTGTAATACCTATTCCTCTGATCAGGTTCTATTTTCTATATATGGTATCAGAGCACCCTGAACAAGAATAAACCCTAGCTGCCATTCATCTAAGATAGTTATGTCTAACATTAAAGAATCCTCCAGCCACCTTACTCAGCTTATTACTACTCGTAATCCTACCTCTGAATCCGACTCCATTCAGGTTACTTCTATACGGTTGAATGCAGAAAATTTTCTTCGTTGGTCTCAATCCGTACGAATGTACATTCATGGAAGAGGCAAGATCGGCTACCTGACTGGAGACAAGAAGGAGCCTGTTGTAGATGATTCTACACATGCAATATGGGATGCGGAAAACTCTATGGTGATGACATGGCTGGTGAACTCAATGGAGGAAGACGACAGCTCCAATTATATATGCTACTATACGGCTAAGGAGTTATGGGACAATGTCCATCAAATGTACTATGATTTAGAAAATTAGTCACAAGTATGTGAGTTGACTCTAAAATTGGGTTAAATTAGTCAAGGTGAGGATAATGTTACCAAGTACTTCAATTCCCTAAAACGTGTATGATAGGATCTAGATATGTTAAATGTTTATGAGTGGAAATCTCCTGATGATTTTAATCATTACAGGAAAATTGCTGAGGATAAAAGGATCTTTAAATTCCTAATTGGTTTAAATGTTGAGTATGATAAGGTGAGAGGCAGGATTATTGGGAGACAACCACTCCTTCCTATTGAAGAAGTCTTTGGTGAGGTGAGACGTGAAGAAAGTAGACGTCAAGTCATGCTTGGAAAACGGCTCCCCAATCCTAGTATTAAAACTTTAGCCTTAGTTGTAGGCAATGTTGACAGCCGTGGCAAGAATGTCACTATTGTAACAAGGCAAAACACACTTGAGAAACCTGCTGGAAACTCCATGGGAAGCCTACCAATTAGAAGGGGTCTTATGAGGGTAAATTTAACAAAACCCTGGTTGCTAATGAGGTGGACACCGGACCATTCAGCCAAGAGCAAATTAACCAAATCCTAAAGTTGTTGAAACCTAAATTTGAATCCACAAGTGTCCCTAATGCCTCTATTGCACAAATAGGTAGTAATCTCAATTCTTCTCAAGTTTTATCGTGTTCTTTCCCATACTATTCCACTCCTTGGATCATTGATTCAGGATGTTCTGATCATATGACTAGTCATTCATATCTATTTCATGCTTACAATCCCTATTTTGGTCATGAAAAAATTTCATGTGCCTAAACTTAGGTGCAATTTTCTATCCGTTAGTAAACTTACTTAGGAATCTAATTGTATTGTCACTTTCTTCGATTCTCATTGGGTGTTTTAGGACCAGACTATGAGGAGGATGATTGGCAGTGCTAAACCTATAGATGGTCTCTACTACTTTGTTGAGGAAGACTCTAAACATAAAGAAGCTCAATGCCTCTGTTAAGATCTAATTTTGGTTTGGCATAGTAGATTAGGCCATCCTAGCTTTCCGTATCTCAATAAAATGATGCCTCATTTATTTAAATGTGTTGATTGCTCCAAACTTCAGTGTGAACATTGTATTTAATCAAAAAGTCATAAATTTTTTTATATATTTGATACATATCAGCCTTCCAAACCTTTTTATTTGATTCGTAGCGATGTTTGGGGGCCTTCGCGTGTTAAAATATTCTTTGGTAAAAGATGGTTTGTGACCTTTATAGATGATCACACTAGACTTTGTTGGGTGTATCTATTAAGAGAAAATTTTGGACTTTCCCAAATATTTCAAACTTTTTATACTATGATTGAAACACAGTTTCACGTAAAAATTAGCATACTTCGTTCTAATAATGGTACTAAATATTTCAAAACAAGTCTTGGCACTTTTTTGAAAGATAAAGGCATTGTTTATCAAACAACTTGTGTTGACACACCTCAACAAAATGGAATTGTTGAGAGAAAAAATAAACATTTACTTGAAATATCCCGTTCCTTGATGTTTTGCATAGATGTTCCTAAATATTTGTGGGGTGAGGCTGTGTTAATTGCTTCTTACTTAATCAACAAAATGCCAAGCTGTGTTTTAAACTATGTTTCTCCTCTTGATATGTTTCACAAATCATTTCCGAACAATCTGTTGCTTTCTGCTTTACTTCTGAAAGTTTTTGGATGTATTGTTTTTGTGCATATATCTAAGGTCTAATCAAAACTTGATCCTAAGGCTGAAAAATGTGTCTTTGTTGGTTATGTTCCTCCCTAAAAAGGAAACAAGTTCTATAATCCACAGACTAGGAAAATTGTAGTCTTAATTGATGTTACGTTCTTAGAAAATAAAAAAATTCTTTCTTCAGGAGGAGATTCAGAGTGAAGAAGGGAATTTTTAGGATGTCACGCCTTTACCTATTGTAATTATGGACCATGATCTACCAAGCAATACTAATTCCAAGATAGGAGGAGAACTGACCAAAGAGCTTCGTATTTATACTAAGAGAAAGAATCAACAAAGTTGTAGAGAACCATTAGCTCCAACAATACAAATGCAAGGCCACTCAAACTCCTCGGAGAAGGAACCTGAAAACACATCAAGCATAGGTAACCCATTTGCTACCCTTCCTCTTGTTTCTGAACTTGATCAATCCATCCTTCCTATTGACCCGATTGTTACTGATGTTCATGATGATTTATATGTTGATTGTAGTCTTCTTTTAGCTCTAAGGAAAGGAAAAAGATCTTGTACTAATCATCCCTTGTCAAACCATCTTTCCTACGACAAACTTTCACAAAACCACAATTCATATGTTTCTAAAATTACCAACTTGTTTGTATAAAGAATTGAACTTGGGAGTTAATTGAGGTACCTAAGGGGACAAAGCTAGTAGGATGCAAGTGGTTGTTCTCAGTGAAATTCTTGGCTGATGGAAGTGTGAAAAGATTGAAGGTGAGGTTGGTTGCTAAGGGCTTCACTCAAACATATGGTATTGAATATCAAGAAACGTTTGCTCCAGTGGCCAAGGTAAATACTATATGGATTCTCTTATCTTTGGCTGTGAATTTTGACTGGTCATTATTTCAGCTTGATCTCAAGAATGCATTCTTAAATGGAGACCTTGATAAGAAGGTGTTCATGAGCCTACCTCCAGGATTTGAAGAGATTTATGGGAAGAATAAGGTGTGCAAGCTAAGAAAAGCTTTCTATGGTTTGAAGCAATCACCAAGGTCATGGTTTGATAGATTTGCGAAGGCTGTGAAAAGCTATGGTTACTGTCAAAGTCAAGCATATAACACCATGTTCTATTGGGGATCTAAGGAAGGTAAACTCTCTATCCTTATTGTATACATGGATGATATGATTCTAACTAGGGATGATATTGAAGAACGTCAGAGGTTGAAGATGAAGCTAGCTCGGGAATTTAAAATTAAATATCTAGGACCTTTGAAGTTCTTCCTAGGTATGGAATTTCCTAGATCAAAGGAAGGCATCTTTGTGAATCAAAGGAAGTATATTCTAGATCTTCTCAATGAGACTGGACTACTCGGCTATAGACTTGCAGAAACTCCAATTGAATCTAATGTCAAACTCACTCTTGCTAAACCTGAAGAAATTGTTGATAAAGACCGATTCCAAAAACTTGTTGGAAGATTGATACATTTGTCTCATACTAGACTTGATATAACATTTGTTGTGAGTTTGATAAGTTAATTCATGCATTCAACAAGTCAAGAACACTTTGATGTAGTGTATAGGATCTTAAGATACCTAAAAGGTACTCCTGGACAGGGCTTGATGTTTCGGAAAAGGAACAATCTCCAAGTAGAAGTATACATTGATGCTAACTAGGTAGGAAACTCTGTTGATAGAAGGTCTATTTCAGGTTACTGTAAATTTGTTGGAGGGAATTTGGTAACTTGGTGAAGCAAGAAACAAATCGTTGTAGCAAAAAGTAGTGTTGAAGATGAGTTTAGGTCTTTAGCTCATGGAATTTGTGAAGCTTTATGGCTAAAAAGGGTACTCAAGGAGCTGAAGGTTTCTAGTTATATTCCTATGAAGGTATATTGTGATAATAAAGCATGCAATTTCAATTGCATGTAATCTTGTCTGACACGACAGAATAAAACATATAGAAGTTGACTGTTAGAGACCAAAATCTCTAACACTGATTCAGCTCCTAACACCGACACCAGCACCTCAACAATCACACAACAACACACACAACAGCAGTAAAACCAGAACAGAACAAACACACACAACAATGGAACAAGAACAGAGATGAATATAGATGAATGTATTCTCTAGCTAGACTTCGAGGGCTAGCTGAACCTCCCAACAATCGCTAGCTTCGAGGGCTGGCAACCTCCCAATACCCAATCCTATATCATAACCGAATGCCTTCTACCCCACCCCACACCATCTATTTATTCCCTTTTGTCTAACTAACTATCCAGCTCAGCAAATATTTTCCTCACTCTCTCAGAATTACTCGCCTACCCCAACCTTTCCCTTCCTACTATACTGCTGTTGATATCGGGTCTCAACAATACGCCCCCCCCAAAAGAGCCACCTTGTCCTCAAGGTGGAAGGAAGGAAGTTGATTATGGATGAAATCAAATTCCTCCTAGGATCGAATACTCTTCTGATGAACCGTCGGCCTTCGTTCCTTGAGCTAGCACCCCTCCTCTCCGGCGGTCGACCTGGCGCCGGACCAATCCTAGAGTTGAGACTCACCGTTGGAGTCGAAGCCTTCCCCTCTTCGATCGGCCTCCGATTGGACACCCAGGGAGAGATCTGTGGATTAGGGTTCACCGATGGAGCAGCCTTCACGCTCCATATGTGACCCGACATCACCGATCCCCCAAGAGGCTTTGGCGTTTTGTTGCTGCTGGAGGGCTGATCCAACATAGCCCAGTTTCTTCCCTCGATCATCTGGGCCAACTCCTTGGGTTGAACTAATGACTCGGGTTGAGCCATTTGAACCTCGGCCCGTTTGTCGTCCTTCAACCCGTTTGTATAAGTCGTCGTCATCCCCTCCACCGAAACCTTCCTCAACATCGGCGTGACAACGTCGAAACTCTGGTGAGAATCGGCCACCGTTCTCGTCTGCGGAGTCTTCAACGACTCTGCTAATGGGTTGCCCACTCTTGTGTCGCCAAATCTTCTGACGACCGCCCGCTTAAACTTCGACCACTCCACTACCGGCGACCAATTTTGTCTCCACTGATACCAGCTTAGGGCATCACCTTCCATGCAAACCGCTGTTGCCTGCAACCACCGATCTGGTGAAATGCCATTCAACTCAAAGTTCCGCTCCAGTCGAAAAATCCAGCCAACCGGATTCTCCCCGTAGAACAGAGGAATCTCCAGTTTCCAGCTCCTCTTCCCTCGTGTTGGTTCAAGTTGCACCGAAGTCTCTCCCTCACTCTTTTGCGTTGAAAGTTCTTCTACTTTCTCGACAACTTCCTTAGCCTTCCCGTTATTTTCTGTTCTTCGTAAAATTTCGAAGATGGAGGAGATGTCTCCTGCCACCTTATCGAGCTTTGCCTCGATTCTGGTAAGTACCATCCCCGATCTCAACATGCTCTGATACCAATTTGTTAGAGACCAAAATCTCTAACACTGATTCAGCTCCTAACACCGACACCAGCACCTCAACAATCACACAACAACAC
>JANZLH020000007.1:1527052-1538727 GCA_026770325.2 Erythroxylum fimbriatum | reverse complement strand
TGCATATATAAAAGAATACCTCATAATATATTATTAATAAGTTATAATGTTAGTACAAAAGTCACATATGTCCATTGGCCTAGGGCACACTATTAACATTTAGTGCAGTGTTATTTCATGTTATCTTATTTTGATTCCCAAGTTCTATATTTATTTTCTCTATTATTATTTTCTTTTATCTGTTTACCCTTTTTCTTTATATTTTGCAAGGATGGATGTATCTAATATAGGATGGAGCTTCCTTCAATTCAAAACTCTATACATATTTTTATTCAGGGCAATACCAATTCAAACATTTCTCAATTTTTTTTGTTACAGTTATTTTACTTTTATGTGCTTCAGTTGTGTACATTAGGGACAATGTATAATTTTAAGTATGGGGAAGGGATTTCTAAGTTTATTATAATCTTTTTTATTAAATCTTATTAATTAACTGATAGTATGAGTTAGTTAAAATAAGTCCACAATACTTTAGATTATTATTGATTATTGAATTGAATTAGTATACAAAAGGATGAAAGTTAAAATAAACTTGCTTTTATAAGTCATATTTTTATTAATTACTGAGATAATTAATTTGAATGAGAATTACATATTATTTACGCATAAGAACATTTTGTGAGAATTTGAGCCTAAGAGCAAATACATCATTATTTTAAGATCTTTTATTTTTTTCATGTCTTTTATCAAACATAGTTGGATAATTTTAGAACTTGCTTTTATTATTCATATTGAGATCACAATTGTTAAATTAGAACCATTGAAATGATAAAAGAATTTAGATTCAACCTTTTGTTTAGCCTATTTTCTTGATAATTATCCCCCATATTTTATCCCTTAGGAGTAACTAATTTTAAGACTTAGTCTTTTCATTGATTATAACCACATTATTAGCCTTTACTTCATTTTTCTTGAAGCCTTTTATTGTTTTCGAACCCTGAAGGTTACTTGAAACTTAAAATTTAAAAGGGTCCAATATTTCTTTGAATGTTGGTACATGATAAATGCTTAAAAAAATGATGCGAGCATAATAAGTGAAAAAAAATATTAAAGTTATGGTACCAATGGAATTATGGTGTGAGGACTCATACGGTGAAGAAATAAGTTGCATGTAATTTTTTTTAATGTAGATTTCCTTTAATATTATCACTCTTTTTATTATCCCTTCATACCCTAACCTAAGCTTCATTAAAACCTTGTATGAAGACCTTTTGATTTTTGTTTCTAGTTTACTTATAAGTAGTGAAGATATGATTTTATTGCAAGCTTATGATGAAAAATCCTTCTATGCATTGATTTGAGAGTTCTAACAATTTTTTTCCTAAACACTTTGAGTGCATTGAGTGAATCCTTAGTGAGGGCATAAAAATTTGTGCTTTCGATTTCAAAAAGATTATATATGCTATTGATCTTAATATTGACTTATAAAGCTTGGCTTTATATTGACTTGAATCTAATCATATGTTTTGATTGATATGATATGTTGATTTAGAGTGTGAATCGACATGTTGAGGTTAACAAGGGGTGAATGTTTGTAAGTTTGATGATTTAGAATATGACTTGTTTGAAGACAAGCAACAACTTAAGTATGAGGATATTTGATAGACGATTAATTGATTATATTTATATACTCATATTTCGTATGTTTGCTTGTTATTTAATGGTTTTAGAGTATTTTTTATACTTATTTCACTTCAAGTGTGTTTGTAGGTGATAATTACTTCATGGACTAAGGGAAGATGTATTCTGGGTGAAATTATGGCAAGGAATGGAAGAATTTGAACAATTGTGGACTTAGAAAGCCATGTATAATGCCTATGTAAGTCACTATAAACATGTGGAATTTCAACAACACAATTCTTGCCTGAGGTATTTTTGGAGATACAAGGTCACCTACACATCCATGTAAGTGACCATGTATATCTTAGAATCCCTAGTTTTTACTACAAAAAGATATTATTAAAGGCTACATAAAGGGAGGAGGGAAATTAGAAACGTTTTTTAGTCGTAAGAAACACAAAAAAGAGTCTATTTTGATTAGAGAACAAGAAAAACTTGAAGATTACGTCATAAGATCAGATAAAGATCATCTTTTAGTCCAAACTATAAGAGGTTTTCATTAGAGACAAAAAGGAGATAAAAATTATGAATTCTTTGATTTCTATTTGTTCTTCTAAATATTGTTATTGGATTTGTTTTCTATGTATAAACTAAACTGTTTAGTACCTAATTGTGATGAACCCTAAGTTGTGATGATAATATAATATGGTCTTTTATTAATGCAGTTTTATTGAATTATTGAACTAATATGTATGAAATATTAGTCCAATATTTGATTTTATATAATTGAAATTGAAAAATCCTTTTGTTTGAATACCTTTATCATAATTAGAAAGATTTGTATGCAAACCTAGAGATACGCCGACATAAATCCTTTAAATTAGAGTCAAACGTAATAGTAAAATTAACAAATCAATAATGCAATCCTAGGAATTTTAGCTAGAAATTTTCAGTTAATTAAAGATGATTAGTTATTGATATTCTTGATAAAAATATTAACAAAAGATAAGAATTTTTACGGTGCAATAATTAATAATTTAATTATACGATAAAAAGTTTAGAGTTTAAAATATCTTAAAGGGATTCATCATGTAAATACTACTTATTTGATATTGAATATTTGTATTATTTCCTTTATCTGTGTTCATTATTATGTCAATTTTAGTTTAGTTTATTTTCTTTAATTTTCATTTAAATTCACAACCTACTTCGGCAATTAGATAATAGAAAAAAAGTTGATATACGTACTTACAGCCTTTCCTACTTGTCAGTGCTAATTACTACCACCGTGCCCTTGCGGTTAAAACGTATAAATCTTTATAAATAAAATAATTCAATCATGTACTTAAGCCACCTTGTACCAATAAGACGATGCTAAATTGAGAATGTCGCTTCAAATTAACAAATAGAGTTTAATGATCAAAATGGCATCAACCAAGATCAAACCTATATCAAATGTTTCGGGAAGTACCCAAAATGGTAATTAAGGCGATTTCTCTTAGTAGACCTCTTCAAACCACAGAGAAAAAATGGCATGTATACTGTAAGCAGGGAATGGAACAGCAGTCTTTTTCACTCTTCAAAAACAGTTCAAAACAGCCCATTGAAAGAATGTGATATAATCCCAATCCTATAATCCACACATAATACTTGATAAGAACAGTTTAATATAAAGTGACAACTAGACGAAAATATAAGCAATCCCAACAAGTAGCAGTTACTGAATTCAGTTTTAAATCAACAGTGATAAAGATGATGGAAAATATCAAAGAAATTGTAATATTACACAGCACAGAGAAGTTCTGATTCATATTACAGGCCTCCAAGACATCAAAATTCTCCACATGCTTAATATCACGAAATGGGTTTCTCGCTTCCACACTCCCTTTCCTTCCTGTTTTTGTGCACAAATTGCTGAGTAACATAATGCATATTTAAGGAATCGAAAGAAAGAGCAAAAATACTACGAAGATAAACATCAACAAGAACAAAGAGAATTAATCTATAGGGCTGCAACAAAGTTAGTAAGTTGTATAGTAATATCCAGCTGCTGGCCCAACCCCATTGGGAGGTGGCATTCCATAAGGCATCATTGGCATAGGACCTGGGGGGATGTACCCTGAACCACTAATCTTGGCCAAACTAGTTTGGCCTTGCATACCATCCCTAGCATACTGCTGCCATATCACCTGCTCATGTACAAGCAACTGTTGTTTCTTCTCCATATCAGCCATTTGCACATATGAAGGAGGTGGGACAGTCAAAGAAGCGGCAAACGGATCCTGATTGATAACCTGTACTGATCCATCTGGAGCTGGGAGAGCCAACACAGGAGTTGAGCTCTTCCCAGGTCCTGGCAACGCAACGCTGCTGGCACTTCCACCACTCAATTGAGTAGAATTTACTTGTTGTCTTACCATTCCCTGATCATACATGCCATTTAACAACAAAGGATCAAACCCGCCACCCAGAGCTGCTTTTTGCCTTGATAAGTTGCTGGCAGATTCAACTAGTGCTAATTCCCAGTCTGCCTTGCCAGGCTCAGCAGCTGGAGTCTGCCAAGCTGAGGTGACTTTAGGCTCTCCGTTGGAAGGGAATGCTTCCCAAGATCCCTTTCCATTATTAGCAGGAGTTCCAGCAAACAAAGCCAACGCCAATTTGTTTCCCTGGTCATCAGCACTAACATCATCATCTCTCAGATTCACCAAATCTTCAGTAACCTGAGGCTGTTGAGGCTTATCCTCCAGCTCGGGTGGAGGTGGTGGAGGAGGTACGTAATTCTCAGGTGGAGGCAATGCCTTGATCTCATTCATATCGAGTACCGGTTCCTCGCTCTGAACTGCAGGAGGAATCTCCTCTTTCTTCTCAGGACTCTTGGGCCTCTTGGCTCTATCCCTAACAAACTCCTCCAACGTCTCCAATAGCTTCCCCGTGATCTTCTGAACTTCTGGATACTCCGATGATCGGGCCACACCAGTATCCTTACACCAAATATAAAACCCAACCAGCTCATCAATCTGCTTGGCCGCACTAGCATAGCAATCAAATGCCTTAACACAATCATGATACTCCATGTCAAAGAACGTATCAAGCAGAACAGCCAAAACCTCACAAATATGCCCATACAGCTGAAAGCTCTCTTTCACAATTGGATAGAGCGCGATCAACACCATCCTACTATTCTTGGCCAATCCAGTTGGTCTACACGACAAGAACCGATCCAACAACCTCTGCAAATGTCCCATCTTCCCAAATATCCTCTCGGGCTTCATTTCCCTCAAAGGAGTAATTGCCTTTTTCTCTTCTCTCCCCTCTCTACCAACTGCATCCGCCATATCTCCGTACGACCTTGACCTCGTCTTCATTCCATAGCTCCCATGTCCACTCTCACCCCTATAGTCTCCATAATCATTATACTCGTAAGCTCGCCCTGGCGGCGGCGACCTGAAATCACCTCTTCCTCCATATTTCTCAAGCTCACCATGAGCACTACCACCACCACTACCTTTCCGATCAAACAGTATCATTTCAAGTCTCTGATCTAAAAACATAGCGTAAGTCCTCACAAAAGCAGAATGATCCCAAGAACTCGAGTGAGCTTCATCTCTGAAATCCGACATATTCAAAAGCCTAGTTCCTCTCCTCGTAGCGTACAAGATCTCTTCCTGAAACAACGGATCGCCGTCGTTTAGCAGGCGGTGGACGAGCATCAGAGCCTTGAGGGCCACAATCCAGTCGCGCGTCTTTCCCAAACGCTTCGACACCGCCGCTACGCACGAGTGAACGTACCCGCGTGAGTACGAGGTCAAGTTCAAGATCTCGCGTATGTACTTCTCGTTGGCCGGATCGTCGTCATGACTCGTCGCTTTCACGATTGCGACTTCGAGCTCCGGGGCGCTGTTGCTTGCCACTTTAGCTATGCCAATGCTTGTTTGGTCCTTCACCGTCCCGATAGCTTTGCGGATCGTGCTCGGAGCCATCTCGACCGTCGATTCAACACTCCTTCACCGCTTCAACTGTAGGATTCAGTACATACCATTTCAATTTCCTTAGATCAGAGTTCAACCATTAATTTCAGTTGTAATAAACAATAATTGTTTAAACCATAAACCAAAAACTGATTTACCAGTGCGGTCGCAGCAAAGGTATTTCAGATCTGTAACAGTTGGTTCGGATCCCCTTCACCAAGAACGTCGAGAAGTCCTGTCCGTTTGTCTTTAGCTTGTGTGCGCGCGTGTGTATGTGTGTATAAGAGTGGAGGAGAAGCATAGAAAATGACTTGGAAACTAATTAAAACGTTAAATGAAAGAAAACGGTAGATTTAAATAATGGGTTGAGGTCCGGAAAGAACGTGGAAGAAAAAGAGCCGTAGATCTGATCCGAGATGTGGCAGGAAAATCTACATTGGCGTAGGTGTCTGGAGGTGTGTGCTTGTCGGAAGGTTTTTTTTTTCTGAAAAAGTAAACAGGCATTTGAGCGTTCTTGTTACTGTTAGTTGGGTGTTTTTTTTAAAGAGGTTTTCAACAAAAGGTCTTTGATTCTCTGCATACTGTGTGCGTGACATTAACGCGTCCAGCCTCAGCATACGACGCGTACGGTCCACGACGATGGTGGCTTTTTTTTTGTATTTTTTTATTAATATTTTGATGATTTTACAGTTGGATCTTATGTCTATTGTCGGCGTGGATGATGATCCAGTTGCTGCCGGGACCCGCCGATTGGTCAAATTTTGCGATGAACGTTTATTTGTAGTCGTACACAATTTAGTGACCATATAATAAAGTGTATTTTCATTTCTTATCCATTTTAATAAAAGTACATTTATTTTTGGATTATTGATGGACACAGGAGTTGCTGAAGTCTTGAAAAAATAGACACAGGAGATGAAGTCTTGTAAAAATATATTAACTTAACTTGAAATATATTTATTTCATACATTAAAAATTAACAAAATTTTATTTTTTGACTTTACTTTTTTTTTTTTCCCTATATCAAGTAATTATGCTTCTAAAATTGTATTTTGAGTTATTGTGCATCTGCGGAACAAATTATTTCATTTTGATATTAACATAAGTATCAATTTTCAGCTTCATCAATTTTTGATCAAAACTCGAATTTATTAAAATAAGTGAGTAAATAAGATGTATTAAAACTAATTTTATAATAATTTGATAAATAAATTCATTTCTCAATACTCAATTGAGATTCTATTAAACTTTTCTTTCAATTAGGTAAAGACAAACTTTGGTACAAATTTTTATATTTGTTTTAAGTAGAAATGAACTTTTTAAAAATCTTTCTCACAATGAAAAATAATTATAAACCTTTTTAAATTAAACAAGTTAGAAATGACAAGAAGATCTAAACCCCAATTTGATTGGGCTTGAGTTAACCATATTTTGGATCAAATATAGAATTTTTTGCAAAAACAAAATTTGGGCTTTGATCGGATTTAAGCCCTTTTCATGTTTTTAACTAGCATTGAGCTTAGCTCTTTTCTTAGGCTTTGGTCGAGTCTAAGCCCAATACAAAACCGAACTTCTTTCATGTACAAGGCAACGTTGTTTTATATGCGTAGCAAAATGAAGTCATTTTATATATTGATGGATAGTTAGTTTTATAGGCTTATCGAAACTCGACCAAGCTCCAGTTTAAGATGAATGCTTTAAGCTCTATTAGGCTTTACGCTATTCGAAATATGATTGAGAAAATTTTCAAATAAGGCTTAAGTTTGGTCTAGCTTATTGTCTTCTTTAAAATAAGCACAAGAAGCATTTTAATGCATTAAGATCGACTCACAGTCAATTCAAAGTGAATGTATATTTTCTTGGAATGTCTCTCAATTGTGTTTTGTAACACCAAAACTTCATAAATAATTTCAAATCAAGATTTTATAACTTATAAGGCTTCAAATAAGTGTTAAAGATACAAACTAATCATTAACCTAAATTCTAGTCTGATCCATTAACTTTGGGTTGGGTCAGATCGAGTTTCGAACCTCCTACTATCCTTGCATGTTTATGCATACAGAAATTGTAAATTATTAGAAGAGATCAAATAGCGGATGTGAGAAAAATTATATTGATTTTACATAATGAAAGTCTTCAATCTTCCTTTTTGGCTTCCTAAATCATATGATGCTTAACTGGACAATATAATATATCCTTTAGATGAACAATTTAATTTTTTAATCATAAAAATAAAATATTAATAAAAATATATTATGTAATCATTAAATATACATTATAACCTCCCTTAATTTAATATAGAATTTGAAAAATAGATGACTCATCTATGAAATATATCTCCCAGATTATCTTTAGACTTATTAATTAGTAGATAGATGGTAATAGTATTTTTCTTGAGGAAAAAAACTTAAATTGTAGCAAAGTTTCACTTTAAGTGCCCCTTAGTCATTTATTTTTTAAATTTGATCTCTTATTTTTATATTCTAGATTAGATTTAATTTTATTTTTCGTTTATATGTATTTTTTTTATGTTTGATTTACTTCAAAAACAAAGTTGAATGTCAATCTTACAAAAAACAAAGTTGAGGAACCAAATACTTATTAGATGAGGAATTTAGGCTTTTTTCTTAAAAGAAGATAAGGTAAAATAATAATTAAAGTAGATAATCGTGGAAAGATGGAATTGCGAAAGCATATTAAATGGCATGGCCCAGGCCCACGAGACTTTGCCTTTTGTCTGGTGGGAACGTGGGATCTTGGCAAGCGTCAATACTGCTGCTGACGCCCTTGATCATCCCATAGTGGCTTTGCAGGTGCGTGCAAGGGACGTATATTGAATTGAATTATTAAGAACATTATTTATATTGTGTAAATCAAATTAAATCATATAACAATTCTAAAAACTGAATAAATTCAAATCATTTTAGTTTAAATTGAATGGTTTCAAGCTATTCATAAATTTTATTTTAAAAATTAAATAAAAGATAAGATTAATAAAATATAAAATTTAAATATCAAAAGTTCCAAGTATTAATCGTATAGAATAAAATGTTGAAGTACTTTTACATATTTTAGTAAAAATAAAATACAATTATTAAAAAATTCTAATTGCATGCACTTAATCTGTGTTTCAAGATAAAATTTTATAGAGTAAAAAATATTGTTTCAATTTGTGTAATTTATATATCAAGTTCTTGTTGAATTTTTTAATAATTAAATCTATAATAATTAATATAAAAATTAATTCGCTTTTGGGTTGTCTAAATTTCGTCATTCAATTTTTCGTAATATAATTATTTGATTTAGGATATATTTCTTTCGACTGGGTCAAAAGATTATTATTCCTTAATATTTTGATTACTACTAATTACTATAACTAAATAAATAATGTTAAAAATTCACAAGATCATTAATAATTAAAAGGATACTTTTGTTTTTCAAAATAAATAAATAATATCTAAATTTTATTTATAGTAATTGGACTTTATATCCATATTCTTAGTATTTGACATATTTCAATATTTTTGATCGAATAACATTTGTTTATTTTTATTGTGAGGTAAAATGAATAGGAGTAAGAAAGCTATATAAAAAATATTTTTTTCCAGATTTAGGAAAGCATAGTTTTTGATAAGTTTGTAATATGTTGATGTAAATTTATAATAATAAGTTTGAAATTTTTAAGAAAATTATAGTAATAAATGGTAAGATACTGTTGGGAAATCAGGACGAAATCTAACCTCGACAACAACGAAATAATTATAAAACTCTTTCATATTTTGATTTCTTGAAAACTAACATCATTTAAAAGCTATAAAATGATTAACAATTAAATCGTAATAAAACATGAATCTTAATTTGTACCTTATTTCGAAGTTTGATCATATTCTTGTCGAATTCTTCAAATTATTTATGAAATCGATCCATCTCAACCACCATAGCCGCACAAGTGTTCGACCTCTAACGATATCCACAAAATAGTTTGACAGAACTTTGTAACTTTTAGAGAGAGAGTTAAGCAAGAAGTACTAGCTCCATTAGAGTTTAAGCTTATTTATAGTAAGTTTCAAACATTTTAGTAATTTAATTTAAATTAAATTATAATTTCAATTAAAATTTAATTATTTTTTTTTGAAAGGTAAAGGAAACTTCCATTAATCATATAAATGAGACAAACAAGGTGGAATAGACACCCAAACTTTCAAACGAGAAAAATTGCAAGACACTCTAGCAAGTTCATGAGCTCCCACATTTCCTTGTCGATTAATCCAAATAACAGAAATATTAGAATTACTTTTTAACATTAATTGGCAATCCTTAATAATTCTCTCAAACTTTGAATGATCCTCTTGGTGTGATTTAATGGCAAGCACTACAAGTTGAAAATCAGTAAAGATACTCCCCAAGTGTTGCATGTTGTTAACCATCCAAATAAGAGCCTCTCGAACCACTAAGGCCTCCGTCACTAACGCTGAATATAGTCTATCAAACAATCCAGAAATTGCATGTTGAAAGTGGCCTTTCAAGGCTCTCAATGATAAAGCCAAACCCCGATGTTCCCATACTCTGAAATCTTGCCCCGTCGACGAAAATATGCCATTCATCCAAGCTATCTGCTGCCCTTTGTTTTCTCCCAGCAATTATAAAACGATTGGCTGCTGGGCCTCTATTACCGCTGGAGGACAAAAACTGCTGCTGGCGTTTATGTTCTTGCGCCAAATTCCATTGATATAGGTGATCCATTGCAAGTTGCCAAGTTCCTATCGCTGTAGGGACTTGAGTTTGCCATAAGTCTTTGTTTCTTCCCTCCTATATCTTCCATGCTATGGTCGTAAATTTTGAGATGTTTGCTCCATTGTTTGCATTCAGTACCTGCAAGAAAAACTCCCTAAAAGAAGGAGCCGGGTTAGCAATAAAAAAGTCACCTAACTCCAACACCTCTCTCGCCCTCTCACACCCCACCAAATAATGGTTGACATCCTCCACCTCCCCACAGTAGCATTTATCATCCACTTGCACTCCTCTACGAGCTAGTTTACCTTAGTAGGTAGAATGCCTTTAACTGCTCTCCACATGAAAACTTTAACTTTAGGAGAAGAAGCCATAGTCCATAATTTGCCCTAAAAATCACCCTCTTTTACCTCACCACCTCTACCCAGTGTTTTCAAAGCTACATAATAATAAGACTTCACCGTATACCGCCATTTGTTATCAAAATGCCAAACCCAACTATCCTTACACTCTCCCGACCGAATTGGAATTGCAAGGATATCCCTACTATCTCTATGACTAAATATGCCCATCACTTTTTCCGCATCCCACGCCCTCTCATCTCTCCTAAATAACTCACGCACTTTTAATGTAGGACTCACAGAAGTAGTTCCAGCCTCCACCTAAAACTCCCCATCTCTAGGTATCCATAGGTTCACACCTACCCTAATTGTCTCCCCATTACCCACTCTCCACCTCACTCCTTTCTTCAAAAAATCCTTAGCAAACAATACACTTCTCCACGCGTAGCTAGGATTATGTCCAATCCCGGCAGCCAAAAAATCTCCTTGAGGGAAGTATTTAGGTTTGAGAATCTTAAATAGAAGAGTGTTAGGACCATGTAAAAGTCGTCACCCCTGCTTGCTATGCATGATTATATTAAAGCAGTGCAAATCCCGAAACCCCATCCCCCCATTCTTCTTGGGTTAACACATCTTATCCTATGTATACCAATGAATACCTTTAGCACCCTCTCCCGAATTTTCCCAGCAATAGCTATTCATGATCTTCTGAAGTTCATCACATAATGATAAAGGCAATTGAAACACATTTATACAATAAGCTGGTAATGCTTGAGCAACAAGTTTTATCAGAGTCTCCTTCCCTGCTCTAGAAAGCATCTTATTCTTCCAGTCGTTTACCTTCTTCCACATCCTATCTTTTAGAAACTGAAAAATCTGTTGCTTGTTTCTTTCAATAAGTGATGGAAGACCCAAATACTTACCTCCCCTAAGTGGTAATCTGACATAGAGAATATTACCAATAGTATTTCTACTATCCTGTGAAACTTTAAGACTATAGTGTAGGAAAATCCCGGGACGGACATCACATGTCCAGGCAGCGGAAAACAAAAATTTTTGTTCCCGGGACTTTCCC
>JANZLH020000007.1:1488995-1499496 GCA_026770325.2 Erythroxylum fimbriatum | reverse complement strand
CCATCAATCCTCCTAATTCATTTAAATCATGCTTAATTCAATAAGAAAAATTTCAGGGGCCAACATGTAAAGAAAAACATTTTCCCAGGTTTGGTGTACCTAAGACTATCAATAATGATGAAGGATCCCATTTTGCAACCGTTCTTTCTATTTGTTATTGAAAAGGTATATAGTGATTCATAAAACAACAACTTATCATCCTCAATGGAATGCCTAAACAGAACTTACAAATCAAGAATCAAAAGGAATATTGAAAAGAATGGTGAGTAGTTCAAACAAACATAGGACACTCTGATATGATGATGCACTCTTAGCTTATAGAACATCTTTTAAAATGTCATTATATATATATATATATATGGAAAAACCATATAACTTATTGAATTAGAGAATAAGGTTTATTGGGCCATAAAGGCATTAAGTGTAGATTTAAAAGCTATTGAAGATAAGAGAAGATTGCAATAGATTGAATTGGAGGAACTTAAACTTAATTCTTTGGAAAATGTTTGGATTTATAAGTAGAAGACTAAAGAATGATATGATAAGAACATCTTAAGAGAGAATATGATATTGGTTAGTAAGTCATTTTTAATTCCAAACTCAAATTGTTTCTAGGTAAGCTTACATCTAGATGATCTAGTCGTTTCACCATAGTGAAGGTATACCCTTTTGGTGCTATAAATGTCAAGGCTGAAACAACTACAATGCTAAAGGTTAATGGATAGAGTTTGAAGCCCTATTTAGCTAGTGAGAAGGTACCTAAGGGGGTCACGTTCTCCTTTGGTGCCCCTTTGTATATATAAAATGCAAAAAAACTTTTTAATTATTTGTTTTATTTTCTTTTTAGATATTTTTCTATTTTTTTTCTTAGTTTCCTATCCTTGTGTTACGTGTGATTCTCTTAGTAGGTTCTCACACTTTGATGTATCTATTAGGTGTAAGCAACATTGCTACTGAGGCTCAAAGAAGTTTTTTGAACCTTAAATTTTCTTTTTTTCTCCATATTTTATTTTACATTAATCTTGTAGTAGCTATTCTTTTTGTTTGTCCATTGGCGACAATGAACTAGGTAAGTGTGGGGTGGGTTTATATTAGGCCTTCAACATGAGAATTTAAATGCATTTAGCTTATCAGGACACAATTTTCCTAGAACTGGAACGTGTTAGGCTACTTGTTTTTTATATTGATTTACTTAAGGACAAGGAAATTTCTACTTGTGGGATATTTGATTTTCACGGAAAATTTACATATTTTCTTTAGAATTTTATTCTATTTTTATATTTAAATTACTTTGTTTTAGTTATGTTTTATTTTTAGGAATTTGAGAAGATGTTGGTTTTGGATGAGATTTGTAAAAAAATTAGAGAGGAATGTAAGGAAAAAGTTTGAAGGAAATAACAATTCTCGGTTGAAGTAGGCCTAAACAATGCCCAAGTGGTAGCCCATACCCAATATGAATCAAGTGTTGGAAGAGACATAACTTAGAATATAGTTCAATGAAAGACGCATTGAAGAAATCTGAAGAGTAACACAACCTGAGTCACAATTGCATCATAAATAGTATGTAATTCATAAGATAAATAGGAAGGTCCAAAATGTATGTACATGAGCATGCCAAAGTTAGTGTCCTATCCTTAGAGCAAGTAAACATCTACGGTCTAAGGTACAGGTGTGCTAGAGCTCGTGTCCATCTCTAGAAAAATCTGTAAGACAACTTATGCACCACTTCATAAATTGGTTATAACTTTCTCATCCTATATTTGATTGAAATGAATCAAATGGCTATAGAAAGCTAAGATAGAGATATTCAACCTTTTAATTTTAAGTTTTTGAGAGCTCCGTAGTTTGGTATAAAATTATGACCTAGATCGTGTTTCCTAATATAGACAACTATAAATAGATATGATAAACCATAATTCTGGGATCTTTTCAATATTTTTTTCATTCTAAACTCAGGTTAATTATCAAACATGTTAAGAAAACTTTGGAAAGAAGTTAAAAATTCATCTTCAATAAGAAAAGAGATATGTAGTCGTCAATCTATAATAGAGAAGATCAATAGATTGATCTCTATATAAGAAAACACTACTATGAATAAATATCTAATTTATATTTATTATTTTGAATATGATTCTTAGATAAAATTTATCTATATCTAGATAGGAAAAAGCTTAGTTATTGTTTTTTTTTATAGATTGATTTCAATTATTCTATGAAATATTTTGATAATCATAGGTATATTTATAATTGTCCTTAATGTGTTTTTAGAAATTGAAATTGTATTCTAAAAATAAGGCTACGCCTTAGAAAATGTACAAAGAGTGATAATATTGAGCCATCTCATTAGACATCATTATAATAGAAGGATTGTAATACCCTAATTTTTCGATTTAAAGTTAGGGAACTCCCCATATTTGAGCCACTTCTCTTCTAGCTTAAACCTTGTTTTTAGATAGCATGAGATGCTCTTTAATCTTGCTTAAGGTAGACCTTTGAAAGCTTAAGGCATTCATTTGCTTATATATGAGTTTTCTCCTGTTCCTTTCCTACTATACCTCATATGCTTGCGCAAAAAGCTACCATTAGGAGCTAGGTAACACCCTTTTTTCCTTTTTTATATTCAAAAGCTAGTTCACCATCTGATCCCAAAAGTTTTCTAGTCCTTCAACTTTGTATGCAGATTTGATTCTGCGCTATAAGGTAACTGTGAAATGGAATTGGAAGAATAAATGATCTCTTGTTTCTTACACATCAGAAAATAGTATACACAAAGGGTTTGTGAGAGAGGAGCATTTGACTCTATCAATTATTGGTAATCTATTTTTAAGAGCTAACCAAGCTGTGGTTGCATATTTGGGGCAATATCCTAGGAACCATATAAGCTTGTGCCAATCTACATTTAAGCTAGACTTCATGAAGAGATTTCTAGCTAGAAGATTTTTTAATTTGCCTATATTGTGGAGAGCCCGTATGACTCTATCTTCAATGTCAACTATTAACTTGTATCTTGGTGAAACTTATGCTCTAACTTCTAAAATCCCCTTTACCTACTAAACCATTGTTGATCAGTCATTAATTCACTAACCATTTCTCCTAGCTTTAGCATATACCTCAAGTGAAACAAATCATGATGTAGGTATAGATGGTCCTTTGTAGACCAATTTTCATACCATATTAAGGTGTTTCTTCCATCACATATGAAGCATATGAAAGATAGAGCTAGTATCTCTCTCATTTTCAGTATATTTTGCCAGATCCATAAGGACTTTAAACTACCTTTTACTTCCAAACTTTTTTCCTTATAAATGTTCATTATGAATCCATTACACCCATAAGTTTGCCTTATCAATTAAAAACTTCCATTCCTTTTTTACTAAAGGAACTTTACAAATTAAATATACAAAGTTTAGTCCTAATCCCTTTTGTTCTTTTATGCAATACAATTCCTTTTAGGACATTTTGGCCTCGTTTACTTTATAAGGATACCCATTCTATAGAAAGTTCCTCAACATCTTTTTTGTGTCCTTGTTCATTTTCTTTGGAAGAATTAAATGAGATATCCAATATTTGTAGAGGTTACACAATGTCATTTTAATCAGTTGAACTCTATCTACATAACTTAGCTCTTTATTATACCATTTTCTATGTTTCTTCTCAATCTACTCAAAGAGAGGATTGCAATCCTTATAAGATGGCCTTGAGATAGTGATAGGGAAAGTAAAATGGAGATTAGCTACTTTCATATGACAAATGTTTATAAGCTCCTGCTTTAGAGATTCAACATCCCTCAAACACATTATTATAAAGCTCTTTTCAAAATTGATGTCAATCCTTAAAATATTGTTGAATTACTTGATGAACATCATTAAAATTAAAACAAAGGGAACATCTACCGTTCAAAACAACAATAGGTCATTTGAAAATGTCAAATTGAATAGCTTCAAATTGTTACACTTCTTGTGATACTTAAAATCTAAGCTTTGTGTAATATTGTAAGCAGTGATTTGGATTAGAACCTCCTTGCAAAATGGGAATAGATAAGGGGATAAAGGATCTCCTTTTCTATGTCCTCTTTCACCTTTGAACCATTGAGTAGGTTCACCATTTACAAGGATGTTATAAGTGGTGGTAGATATACATCTTTGATCCAATATGTGTATTGTCTTAGGAATCCCACCACTAGAAAAATATAATTAAAATAATCAAAAGCCTTTTTAAAATACACTTTGAACGCACACATTTTACCTACTCCCTTCGTCATGTAGCCTTTGAAAATGTTTTAGGATATCAAAATGTCATCTCCCAAATTCTTCCTTGGACGAATGCACCTTGTGATGTAGAGATCAAGCAACTCAAGACAGGTTGCAATCTTGTTACTAGTGTCTTAGAGATTAGTTTGTATATTGAATTGTAGCAAGATATTAGTTTGAAATCCCATGTTTTGCTTGGATTAGGAAATATAGGAATAAGGCAGATGCAAGTGAGGTTGAATGCTTTTAACCGAGTTCCCTTGGTAAAGAATTTTAGGGTTTTTGATACTAACAATTAGATCTGATTATAATTTGCACACTGATGATTTAATAGAACCTACATATGAGTGGATTGTGGTATAGATACTGAGACTCAATAAGGATTAGAAATAAACTTAGGTAATTCTAAAGAACTTATACTGGGTTGTCTGATAGCTAAACCAAATTAAAGAGTTTATTTTAGTTAAATACAACATAAGGAAAAACTGGGATTAAATGAGAATCTATAGTTAATAGTTTTCAAAGAGAGGTATAAGAACAAAATGACAATTGATAATGAAAACTCATAGGAAGGTCAAGATTGACCCTTGAACTGGACTAAAACTCATTGATTAACCCTTTCAATTTTGTACTATTTGATTAAATTTGTCTTCCAAGTTTAGTTTTATTTTATTGCATCAATTGAATTCAACTAAATTCTCCCAATCTTATACACTGATTCATTCATTTTAAAAGCTAGTCACACTTTTTATAGATACAATCTTTTCCAACCACAACTACAAATTTACTTGTACAGACTTGAGCATTAAATTTCTAGTGCATTCGGCATGTAATCACAAAGCCTTGTTCAATTTCCTTCTTACCTACCACTTGCCCCACTATTTATTATTCCAAGCGAAATGATTTCCTTCTTAGTTGACATCTATGAGCTCTATGTTTCTTATATAAGTTCTCAAGTTCTTACAAGTAGCTTTGGAGCCCAGTTCATTTTACAATTTAGAAGCATAAAGAGTACAGATGAAATCAAGGGTTTCTTGAAATATTCCACTAAAAATACCAGAATTCCCGAGTCTGTTGTTTTTGAAAGCTCTACTATTAATTCTCAACTGTTGTAATAGCGAGGGACTTCTAATCCTCACTTCCACAAACCTATTAAGTTCAATGGTGAATTCCCACGAAAATTTGTCTCCTATTTCTTTATCCTTTGCAATAGGCTCAATTCAATTAAGATGCTCATTAATATGTTCATAACTGCGGAATAAAGGTTTGTGGGATGAAAACCATATTTGTAACATAAATGTTGAACATAGACCATCTACATTCTTTTATACCAAAAAAGAGTTTTTACCATCATTGTACGGTTTTATGGAGCCAATATGAAATCATATATTAGCTGAAAGAACAAGATGAGAAACGTCCAATTTGGACACTACAATCTAAAAATGATATAAACAAATATACACTAAATCATACGAGCAAATAGCATCCTCGGTCATGTCTTTATTCAGAAAGAGAAAGCAATAGCACAGCCTACAAATGATTCACATATCTTACAGGGAAAATGATTTTAGAAAAGAGATTGTTAAGGCAATGGAAAACTACACGCCTGTCATGACTTACCGTTCAATTATCATTCTTCAGCCACTTAGCCCAAGCATAGATCTGCAAGTGAAATGAATCAAGAACTGTGGTGCTGAAAGAGTTATAATGGCAATTACCAGAAAATTAAGAACGATCGTCACCTGCCTGTCTATTGGAATTGGAAAATAAATTCATTATATTGGTGCAGCTGTCCTAGTTATTTATATGTCTATGCCAGCAAGAACATAAGGAGCTCAGCTGCCTATTTTCGAAGAAAGGTTTAACAACTAAGCACCCTTTAAATACTTTGCAGTGTAACCAACTTTTCAGAGCAAACAAAACTGAGGAGTGGCTCTAGACAACACATTGACCACAAGATCATAGCAAAACAGAAGCAATTATACCTCCAATCAATCCCACGAGGCTCCACAAGAATGTAAAGTGGCTTCCCATTTAGCCTGCACTGCCCCTGAAAGCATATCAATTTCAAAGAGAAAAGATACAATGAGTGATTCAAACGAGTTTGTGATAAAGTACGTGCACAGCAAAATACCAGTATGCAAATCAACTAGTTTAACGGTTGAATCAATGTAGAAATCAAGAAGGCAGTTAGATCTGCCAATGTCTCATGAGAAACACAAGAGAGCATCAACAACCTGTTGTGGAACATTTAACTCGCCACGCAAAAAGAACTTTGAAAAAGCCATTAAAAAACATACTGGAAATTCAAACATTACCTTGACCTCAGGCAGCCCAACTACACATGCACATTCAACCACTTTGGCACCTGCTCGTTCTAAGAAAATAGTAGGACAAGAATAAGTACACAAGTAATAGAAGAATATACACTACTCAGATTCCAGGCTCAAAGTTGAAAATTAACTGAATCTGGATTCAACATATATTATGGTATACCCAGGAGTCTTATAGCTGCTGACATTGTCCCACCAGTAGCTACCAAATCATCAATTATCAATGCACGTTCACCAGGTTCTACAGCATTTACATGCATCTCTAAACAATCAGTTCCATACTCCAGAACGTATGTTTCAGAAATCACTTCCCCTGCACGTTCAATGGAATACTCAGGACTTCAAAGTTTAACTTGAGAGTGAAATATTTAAGACTAGAACCACAGAACCAAATGGCTTTTAGATCTTGGAGACTCCTAATGAGATCCTTTTTATAGGAAATACATCAAGAGAACTTGATAAGTTTATACAATTAAACAGTTTGCTTTCTTTACGGTTCCCACAAGAGAGAGAGAGAGAGGAACATTGACTATCGTCATGGATGTATATGATAGTTGAAACTTTTTCCTTCCATCTTCTCAAAAGCACTGTCACAGATCTTTCTTGCAGCAATTTTTAAACTCCATAAATTTAAATAGCGAGCAAATCCATGGTTGAATGGAAAACAAGACTATAAGTCCATCTGAACTCGATTTGACTGAGAAAATAAGGTCTCACCAGATCTGGCTGTCCCCGAGCAAGTACGAAAAACTAATATCTGGAGCAGCATACTATGCTATGACATTAATTGCAGAATTGCAATTACAATAAATATCTTTCTGACTTTGTCAACACCCTTTATGTAACAGCTTCACATGCTCTCAAACTACACAGAATTTTATGAATCTAGAGCACAGATCAATCCCTAAGATAACACAATTGGGAGCATCATCCCGTTATTCTAGCAAAAAGTACCTGGAAGCTTTCTGGGCTTTCTCAAAGGAACAAACTTTGCACCAATAGCTAAGGCAATCGACGGACCAAACATAAATCCTCTGGCTTCAACTCCTACAAAAGAATTTTGTAGAATGATTCTACAAAAAACCAACGAAAGAAAAAATAAAGTAGGTATGGAATGAATCATGACTTCCGTAACAACATAAACTTATTCCCAATTCCTATTCAGTGGTCAGTAGGATGCTGGTCAATCCTTGAATATATTACAACTGAAAATCGTTACTGCGGTGCCCTCAGGTGCTAAGATGCTTATCTGTTCTCATCAAGTTATAACTTTCAACAGGAGGATGTTCACTAACTATTGTTTCAAGGATAAGCATATTGAATTTCCGTTGTGGATGCTCAACAAATAGTTGATATGTTCTCTTTTTGAGAACTTAGTACACTATTGAAGAAGCAAAAGACATAAAAATGACAGACCAGCATACCAACTCCAAGTCTTAACATTAACTTCTAAATCGAACATTCTAAAACAACGGGATTGCACCTATGCACATTATGCCGGTCCTACAGCCATCACTTCGCAAGCCAGGCCTTTTAGAACTGGCATTGAGGCTTGAAGAAACACCAGTGAGTTTATAAATGATTAACAGCTGTATAAGTTTTCTTCTCTGAAAATACATTGGTCAAACTTCAAAAGCTCAAAAGAGTGGCACCATAATTGTCGCAAAGGGGGGATTAAAAATTTGAGACGTTCTCAACATCTCTTCTTTGAATCCCGAAATAGCTCCGCTACTGTGGAGAAGAGAATTAAGAAAGACCAAAGCCAAGGAATCCCATGAAAAATGGAGAGAAAAGATAACGAAAGGCAAATATAGCCAAAATTCAGGGCACTAAAGGAACCATAACTACCAAAACACGCACATATCCATCTTATTAGCCATCAACGTTAACCAGGGAAAGCGAAATGCAAGCGTCGAAAAAAAATATATACTACGGTGAGCATACCAGCAACCACAGAAATGCCCATGTCCCTGTAACGATCAACGAAGATGTCCACCGTGTCCTGAAACGCCTTGTGATTCAACAACAACGTTGTTATATCTTGGAACATTATCCCTGCAAATACTTCACCAGTTGAAAGCAACGGCTACCCAGTTCCCTCAAAAAAAAAAAGAAAAAAAAAACTTGCCATAAACCTAAGAAACAAGCAAGTACCTGGTTTAGGGAAGTCAGGCACGACCCTAATGGCCTCCGATATACCCTTTAGTCTGGGGTCTCCTTTAAGCCCGTTCTGTGCCGCAAACATCCTCTCTCGCTGTCTGAGTCTCACACTCTGTCTTGCTGTTGCAGGTATATAATCTTAATAAGAAGTGAATAGGCTGTCAAGTATAAGTATCCAAGGTCATTATTTATATATGTTTCTCTTTCTGCGGAGTCCTAACAAATCAGGGTAAAACGAAACGCCAGTATCCCTGAGAGATGGTTCAATAATTTTCTGAACAATATTTAATTTAGCTTTTGAGGCCAGGGTGTTGAATATAGCAATGAGTTAGTTGTTCTGTAAAAGTAATGCATTACAATGATGATGATGATGATTTTATAAACCTATAGTTGGTTTGTTTTGACTTTACGTTGCAAATTCATTTTAACTGAAAATGCATTTGCCATCGTATATAGCATGTATTGTATCTTTATATTATCATGACCAACTTATTGTATCTTTATAATGTTTCTATCTCCTCCTTCCCTGTTCAGAATTTATAAAGTCAAAAGCTTTTGAAAATAATACTATAAATGAATTTGAACAGTCTATGATGTAAAAAAGTTCATGAAATTCTATGAATCCAGTAAATAAAGAAGTTCTTAACAAGAGTAGCGGAGAGGAAACGTGGTAAATTTATAAGCGATGAAAGTAATAAACCAAAAGATAATAATTTCACTTATTTTTTAAAAATACATCCTAATATTAAAAATAAATTATTTTTATATTGTCAAATTCATGATAAAGTTTATATAATTATTTTTATATAATGTTATATTTAAATAATTCCATAAAAACTCAACAATAGACATTTTAGTGTTTTAAAATTACAAATATTTTTAAAAAATAATTTCAAACGATAAAGATATTTTATGAATAAGTAAAATAAAAAATAGTTTCATATCATGCATGCCGTGAACACTTTGAAGAATATCGTGTTAAATCTTAAATGAGACAAAGAAAAAAGATTTACCGCATTCAATAATATGATTAATAAAATAATTTCTTTTAATAAAATTATGAAGATTAATTTCTTTCAGAAAATGAAAATTATTAGACAATACACATAAATAAGCTTATTGGGCCTCTAATTAAGGGCAAAACAATGAAAGGAACGTGTGAAAAATAATAATAAATAGAGGCTTAGCCTAACAAAGAGGTCAAAAAAGGGCAGGTCATTTGAACCGGGCTTATCAATAAATATGATGAAAAGGAACGGCGTCAACGACAAACAACACGCGCAGCAGACAAACAGATGAGTCGAATTAAAAGATCAGCGCGCACACATGTTTCTCATGTATATCATATATCCACGTAGATACTATTAATATATTTTGATTTCCGTTATTTCCAAAGATACCGCCTTACGTTTACTCCTTAAAACTCACAATTCTTTACTAATAATTCAATATCTTATAAAAATTTTAAATTGAACAATTTGTATTTTTAATTTATCTTATTTTAATAATTCTCATAAAAATTAATTGATTCTTATAATTTTATTTAATAATTTATTTTTAATTTAAAAAATATTTTAATTTTATTTCATTTTAAATAAAACATTTGTCTTCGGTGGTTGCTTCTCCCCTCAATGACCTGATCTACCCCCAACCCTAAGTACCTAACGCCCCACCTCTTAAGGGTATTTTGGCAGAAAAAGTCCCCGTGGTTTCAATTTATGGCATAAGTCTCCCTGTCGTTGTAATTTCGGCAGATAA
>JANZLH020000007.1:1422914-1443889 GCA_026770325.2 Erythroxylum fimbriatum | reverse complement strand
TTTATGTTTCTTTTTGTAAATGATAGTACTATTATGTTTTCAAGAATTATAGTATGATGGACATATTTTATTGATTAGAATGACTTAATATAATTTCTAATATATATAATTTTAGTATATACAATTAATGTGTAATTTTTTTAATAATATTTTATTTGCATATATAATTTTAGCTATTATGATAATTAATTAGTTTAAAAATATAACGTATTATATTATAATTATTACACATAACAGTATTATTAAAAAATAAAAACAAGATAATAAAATCAAATATGTTTTTGTTTTCAGTTTTTTTATTACAAATCAACCAGAAAAAATTTGTTTTCAGATTTTATATTACAAATCTCGTTACAAATCTTAATCAAATAGGTTTTCGTTTTTTAAGAAAAAAAAGAAACCAAAAATAAGAAACAGAAAAATAGAAGTGGAACCAAACGACCCGTTAATATTTGATTAATGGATACCTCTTTTAATTAATAAATTTATAAACTTGAGTAGTAATTACCAAGACCCAGGTTTTATTTTAAATGGAAATAACTAAGCAACATACAAATTGAAGCCGCACCAGTTATCAGACCCGAAGACCAGGAATTCCACCCACGGATCAGAGTCAACACCCAATCAAAATTCTACACGTCAACTAAGTTACCACTTGTGGCGTTTCTATTGGTGCAATAATGTCACCGACTTCACATCCCTTCACTGTTCAGAGTTCCTCCTGTGTTTTGCCAGAATAGAAATAGAAGAAACCTCACAGATCAAGTTGGACGAACAAGCGTCTTTCCAAACTCACAGAATAACCGTGGCGCCCTCAGGTCAACAAACCCTCTCTAGAAGGAAGCCATCTTCTTCTTCTTCTCCGCCATCTTCAACTACTGCTACCAGGATAGTGTACAGAGAAAAGCCCATCCCGTTCTGGCAGCACAACTGGTTCATAATACTGCTTTTCGCGATGGCTCTCTCCTTCTTCGCTTTCGCCATTTTTCTTTTCCTTAACCTTGACAACGATCAAGCCTCCTTCTCTTCCGCCTTCGCTTCAACTCCCTCCTCCTCCGAAGGCGTTGAGGTTTGGTTTCTTTTGATTTGTTTATGTCTTTCATAATTGTGATCACCTTAACCAAAAATAATGGACTTTTTTTCTTTTTATATTCCAGATAACGTACGGGTCAGTTGTTAAATTGATGCACGAGAGGACAAAACATCGGCTTCATTCACACGAAGTGCCGTATGGTTCCGGTAGCGGACAGCAATCCGTTACGGCATTTCCTGGTGTTGACGATTCCAATAGCTACTGGGTAAGTTGATGACGGTCAAATATATGTTTTGTTGTTGTTGTTGACATTAGTCTAAAAAGGTGAACTCTGTATTATACTGTGTTAGATTGTGAGAGCTGAGCCAGGCATAGATGCTAAACAAGGTGACACCATTAAATCTGGCACAATTATCCGTCTCCAACACATGAGGACTAGAAAGTGGCTCCACAGTCACCTCCATGCGTCTCCAATCTCAGGAAACTTGGAGGTCTTCTCACTTACTCCACCTTATTATTTTCATTATAAGACTTGCTTAATGTACATCTCATTGTAGTCGCACATTAGATGAGATAGACAAAGGATTGATCAATCGATCTAAAACTGTGGAGTGAACTGAACACACGGGGAAAGAATATTAAGATTTATGATGCAGTGGAGCTCCATATGTCAACATTGCAGAATATTAAGATTTATGATGTAGTGAAGCTCTATACGTCAATATTGCAGAATATTAAGTTTTATGATATAGCGGAGCTTCATACCTTAATGTTGCAGGTTAGCTGCTTTGGGGGAGATGCTGAATCTGATACTGGTGATTACTGGAGGTTAGATTGACCACCAACCAACTATATCTCTCTTCAATTAACCTCTATTATTCGGCATTATTCATACTGTTTCTCTTTTCAGGCTTTTCATTGAAGGTAGTGGAAAGAAATGGAAACAAGACCAAAGGATTAGACTTCAACATGTTGACACTGGTGGCTACCTACACAGTCACGACAAGAAATACCAACGAATAGCTGGAGGCCAGCAAGAGGTAACCTTCTTCATGCATTGTTGATTGATTTATGTACACTATATATATTAGCAGTTTAGCACTGAAATAATTAAGCTGGTCCCTTCAATTTTTGTTTTTTTTTTTTTTAATGTTTAAGGTCTAGACCCGAATCATTTGTTTCTCCTTTGATAGGTAGAATCCCAAATTCTTAACAACTTAAGATAGCTAACTAACTTTAGCTACAATCTGAGGTAAAAACATCATTAGTATCAATCGTTCTTTGGGTGTGGGAATGTTGTGAATACATTTGGCTGGAACAACCATAACCCTAGTGTGCTTGACATTTTGGAGCTGACTAATAATTCTATGTACTCTCCCGTTTGTTGCTTTTGTAGGTGTGTGGTGTCAGAGAAAAACGCGCTGATAATGTTTGGCTGACAGCAGAAGGCGTGTACCTCCCTGTTATTGAAACCAAGTAGAAGCATTTTGCACGCATAACTCCAAGTAGAAACAGGTACATACAGGTTTTGACATTAGTGGTGGTTGGTGCCTGTGATTATAATATCTGTAGATCTCCTGTTAAACAAGAAAATTGTGTCAAAAAAATGTTAAACGCCTCTGACTAATGCTTTGTATTCACCATGACACTTAAAAGAAATTACCAAGTAGTTATATTCACTGTTTCGTATTGAACAATAAGCACTTGTCATCTTTATGTGGTACTAGTCATACAAATTGTTCCGTGCAAAATGAGAGATCCATCTGTGCGTCATAGTTGATGCAATATCTCAGATGTTTCTTCTTTTAAGATTTGGCAACTGTATTGGCAAGAAACTGATATTCTTACAGTAGGCACATTTCTTGAATGAAATATGGCAGACATTTGCATGTTATATCTAAAAGCAGAGATCTTAGTTCCATCTACCTAATTTTATGTGGTCATCAGGCATTTCACTTGGTTGAAACAGTATGGCTTTTTTACTTTCCTTGAAAATGTAATTGGTTCATTTAGAAGGTATTATTCTAGCATGGTCAGGTTTTGATTGAAAGATAGGGTGCAATTTAACAATCCTCATTAGATCATTAACATGGGTCAGACACTTGGAAATGTTAACACATTTTATTTTCTGGTCGGTTTTGGCGTTTTACGTTATGCTATTAACTTCAAATCTTATGCAAAACCCAAGTAATATTAGTCTAAGTCCAATGAAACAAGGTTCAGACCCATGAAGAGTATTGTTGGTCCGGGGGGATGCATTTTCCAAGAGCTGCCAAAGCATCACCTGCATGAGTACATACGTAAGAAAATAGAGGAAAGTTTGTTGTTGAAGTTAGGAATGTCAGTGACGATCATATTCGAAGCCGGCCAAACATTTCTTCTGATAGTCCCTTCCTGATGAACCACAAGTTTCAAATGAGTCGGTTTCAAAAAGAATAATTCGCCTAGTGATTTCCGCATAGCTGTATGCCAACGCTAGAGAGTGTCGGGTTCCAATCCCAATCCCAAGATCCATCCACGTTTATTTTGGAAACGCTAGCCCTTAAAGTAGGATGAACCATAGGAATGAGTCAAGAATTGGTTGGTTTTAGAGTGAACCAGCGAAGGTTCCTGAATGAGAGATTTAAACATGTTTCCGTTGCGGAATAACTATAGAAACCATAGGAAGAACGCAGCAATACCGGAGGGCCTCAGGGTTAATCGCTTCAACATGACAAATAACCATTCAGTTGTATAGTCAATTTTATACATGTCAGTATGAAGTTCCAAGGGTGAGACAAACCAGGTCAATCTATCAATTTCGCACTTCCAGTAGTGATTAGAAGTTTCATTTGCGTCAGGCAGAAAAGCACACTTGAACTGGAATATCTGAAATTGGTCTCCTTGTTAAGGCCTTAAAGAATAGTATCGACAGGAGAGAGAACTTTGAGGGTCAGACCCATCGTGCCAAATGTTTATTTATAGACTTTTCATTCCCGATCCTTCAATGACAACCCTCACCAAGAGACAGACGAATTTTCTTAAGCTTGGCTTCTTGAGGAGAAATACAAAACCTTGAGAATTTTCCCACCATTAGTTGGGGAGGACGGCTGCTTTAAAACATGTTTAAGTCTCGCAATCCAAGCCACAACCTTTCTTACTATCATAATTGCTCCCACTTTGTCCAGTGAGTTTTCCACTCATTATCATCGCAAGTTACTAATCAAGTTACTTTTGTTGTAAATTATCTAAGGGAGTCGATAAATGGACACACTATTAGAACATTGAGATGAAATTTAATCTTGTACACAGTGAAATAAATAAGGAAATATTTTTGTTTGATTTTCTTGAAGTTAACATTACTTCCATTTTATAACATGATTAATATATAAAACATGAATTGTAATTTATATCTTATTGTGAAACTTGGATCTTTTGGTTTCCTTGGATCGTTTTTGAAAATGTTGCGAGAACTCTAAAATTATTGTGGAGAAGGCTAAACAAGAAGTGTTAGCTTACTTAGAATCCAAAACTATTTATACATGTTTTGAACATTTTAATAAGTTAGCTGAAATAAACTTTTAATTTCAATCAAATTTTAATTACAATTAATTCTAATTAAAAATTAATTATATCCAAATAAGATTTAATATCTCATAATAATCCTTATTTATTAAATAGCTTATATTTAATTATAAAATTTCAGAAAATTTACAATCAAGTTCTAACTTGATTAAAATATGTTTTCTTTCTTCAACCTGTTATTTGTGTATGATCATTAGGTCTCAAAATATGTTGGCAATAAATATAACTTATAACTTTAAATCATATTTAAGATTAGATAACTTCAACTTTTTTAATTTATCAATAATTTTTAATTAAATAATTTATATCCATAGATTAAGATTCACGTTTGATAACATATTATAACTATCCAAATTATTAAGAATGTCAAAGTAATTTTGACTAATTTTTCTGTGCATAATTTTTTTGTATAATTCAATCTTTTCATTATACAATGTTTCGATTAGACATAAAGTATGAAATTAACGTCTACTTTATTTGAATTCAATCATATTATTTCTCAACTATTATTAGTTGATTCTATTAATGACATTTGTAAATTATTTTACAAAATGTCATTCTACTTTGGCAAATAATATCCTAAATTAATATTAATTAAGAATAATAAAACATTCTTTCCAATTACTTTATGATGATGAATCATATATGATCATTTAACTATCTCCATATAGCTCATGATATATCCAATGACTACCAATTGATCTAATATTGACTAAAATAGGTAATAAGTAATATCAAAGCATAACAATTCTTATAAGAGATACTTTAGAAATTTAAAGCCAAAGGATTACTTATACAATCATTACAATAAGAGTCTTTATAAACATACAGTTAATTTTCAAATAAAAGTTTGTTTAATTATTTCTATATTATAGCATAAGAGATAAACTACTTCCTTTATAAGGACGAAAAATAATGCATATTAATTCCTTTTTTATGATTTATTAATGTCTAGTTTTAATAGAACAATAACTAGAAATAATTTACAATAATACTTAAATGCAATATGAATCATATAATTACGACCTCATTATAATTTTATTTGCAAAATATATTTTATAAATTTTATCATATATATTTATATGTATGAGATAAATAATGATTTTAAAATAGTTATGTTACTAAATTACAAACAACCACGGATTAGCTGTAAGCTATATACTAACATATACATTTATAATACGCTGATAATGCTTGAGCCGCCGACTTAATAAGAAGGCTTCTTTTGATGAATCAGGCGAACTTACTTTGCCAAGAAGAGAGATTACACTTATTTCTATTAATAAAGATAGGAGTTGTGCCTATCTTGAAGAGAATATCCCAACAGTTCATGTATCCTTTGGACCTTTGCCAAGCTTCAATGGTAATATTGGAACTCAAAACGAGGAACATTTCGTACTGTTTATGTCAACACTTAAAAGGGGTCAGATCTTTTATTTCAGTTAACTAGTTTTTACCTTACTTTATTAAAACTCATCCACAAATTTAAGTAACAACACAAATGTACGGACAAGATTAAATAGTACAAGATTAGAACATCCTAACAAAAACAGAAAGAGAGCTACAGTCCTTGTATGAAGTGTCAACAAGGAATAATACCTGTTTAATTTGAAGCACCCCAACAATCTTTCTGAGACGTCTCGTTTAAATCAGAAAACAGTGGATCGTCTTGCAGAATAAATAGGATTAGGACTAACTAACATCTTAGTTTAGGAGAATTGAATAGGAGACAGGTGTGATGAACCCGATAAAGTTTGAATGGATTTTGGTCATAGGCTTCTGCTTTGAAGAAAGCGGCTCAAAATTTGAGAATCTCTAGTCATTGAATTCATAACGTGCTTCACACGGTCGACAATTATCTTGGACATATTTTATTGCTGACTTTGCATAATGAATGTGGTCCATGATTCATAATGGTCTCAGACGATCACCAACAACGTCTCACCATTTAGAAAGGAAAGCAAAACAATACTAATTTCGTTTATGATAAAAGGCAATAGAAAAAACCTGTTGGGTTTCATTTGGAAAACAACATATTTGATTTCATGGAAAAGAAAAGTCATGAATAACTCTTTTAAGTATTTTTGAGGAACATAATCACATAATTTTGAGACCAGAGGAGGAGAAAACTTTGAGAAAAATAACTACTGATATGCCTTTTAATCACAGTTTGATTGTGAATTCATGACCCTATTCGGCTTTCTAAATTTAACTATTACATTTTGCTAGCATGGACATGAAAATATTTACTGTTTGTGTCACCTTGTTTAATTGATATTTAACACCACAATCTCTTGAAAATTGATTTTAACATGGAGAACTTTAATTTGATTAGCTAAAATATTTAATTGATGGCCATTTGTTCTCATCCTTCTTAACTCTGCCAATTTCTTGCTAATGGTTTTTTTGGACATGACAAAAGCTATATTTGTTCTAAGTTAGCAGGAAACGGTTGAAAGTCTTTTAAGTTTGTTGCCCAAAGTAATGTGGTCACAAATTTAATCTTATAGAGTTCAATAAAACTTTCATCACTCTTATTCCTAAGGATGGAGAGCAGAAATCATTCTTAGATTTCCACCCTATTGTATTATGCAGCTCTATCTAAAAACTAGTTATTAAAATCTTGCCTTTCAGCTTGGCCATTCAGGGGCCATGCCTACACAGTTCTTTATTTTAGCTTCCCCCTTTGCCTTTGCTTTTTAGCTCGGGGTTGGATTGTTTTAGTTTGTCTTCTACTTGCCTTTGTTTGCTCGTGCTTTGGTGTAATTTCTAAGTGTTGTTGTTCTTTTGTTGGGTGATTTTTGGGTGCTTCTTCCTGTGCTGCAGCGTTCCTTTTATTTGTTTGGGCGCCCTGAGGCTCTTCTAGTTTAGCTTTATCAGCTTCGTTTGTGAACGTTTACTGTACATATTTGTTTTTTAATTTAATTTATTTCTCTGACTTACCAAAAAAAAACTTAGTCAAGTAATTAAAACATTCATATAATATGAAGATACATAACATTACTCAGTCTAATCTAAACAATTAACAAACATCTCAAAATTTTATCAAATAATGATTAACACAAATATTAATTTATAACTGTCATTTATGCTTTATCTCATAACTAACTGAATTGACTAAACCTGCCTAACCTAGTAGGCTTACATTCAATGATTTACCGGTTCATCTCAACTCATTATAATCTCTCACCAATTGAAAATGTAATTAAATATTTAAATATCGACATAGGATACCTCAATTTCTCAATATCTCTTGGTACCTTAATACTACTATAGTATCTAGCTATCGACACAGGATATCTACAAGACTCAAAATAGCTCAGTATCACTCGGTACCTAGCCATCAGCACAGGACATCTCTGGGACTTAGGATGCTCTGGTATCTGCTTCACAGATAGATACCTAATCATCGCTTGCTCATCTCTAAATAACCTACCAATCTATGACCATCGAATGTAGCCTATCTTAAGCAAGCCACCGATTCTCGATTGTCATCAATTATTTATAACATATTATCAGCTAGTCTCTATTTAATAACATATTTTTACCGAATTAACAAGCCTTACACCTCAACATACGTAACAAAATATAAAAGTGAACAACCTTATACTTCTTTAATTAATTGCGAAATAAAATAAACATAATTCATATATGTAACTATTAATTAATTAATTCAAAATAACATTCGTTGAAAATAATTTATTAATAACAAAACGGTACACTATTGTAAGAGTACAATCTAAGTTTATCCTTATCTCAATTTCGACTCAACTATTGATAGTCCAAATTATTCCTTAATCGAACTTTTCGAACCTAGAAATTACAAAATTCTATTAAACTAATTTAAGAAAATTTCCAATCCAATTAGACTTAATAATCCAATATTATTTTCTTTTCCTCTTTATTCTTAATTATAAAAAGTAATATCCTGACTAACCTAACCACTATAGTTACTAAAAATACCCTTAACTAATTAAAGGTCCTATTTTACCCTCATTTATTTCAATTAATACTAAAAATACCATTCTTAGAAGTAAATTCCAAATTTTCCCTTCATTATTTGCATTTCTATTGTGCCCCTTAATGCAACTTATATTTTCCAAAAATGTGATCTTCTTCACCCTCTCTTCTTCTCCTATCTTCTCTTCTTTTCTCATTTTACAATTACATTTTCTCCATTTTTATCCCTTTCCATGATTTCAATTATTGTTAAACATGTATCCAATATGAGTGTGTTAAAGTCCTTAGACAGCAGTAGTTAGGGATCATTGTATTTGCTCCTTAAAATTTTGTACATTTTGATGTATTATGACATTGTGATTATTTATTAATATAGACAATTTTTTTTTTATCCTCAGTAATAACTGTTTTAGTGTATAGTCATAATATAAATAAAAGTCTTAAGATTTGTGTTGATCTTAAGCATTTTAAAGGTCATTGGGCATATATAAAGATTGACCTTGAGCCTATGTCATTTTGACACATACAGTTTATTATGGATATCCATAAATTTAACATGACATAGGGAGATATAAGTTTTCAATCCGTAAAGGTGTTCTCTAATGCAGTTTAGCATTCAGTTGGAGAACATAAAGGTTTTCTCTAATGTTGTTTAGCATTCAGTGAGGGAAAACAAGTTTTTTTTAATGTTGTTTAGCATTCAGTGAGAGAAAACAGGATTTCTCTGATGCAGTTTAGTATATGCAGTTTAACATAAAGTTTGAGAAATCGAGACCTACAAGCGAAGATGATACGTTTTAAGTCATACATGTATCATCCTAGTTTGTCACACTCTATTTTCTCATTCATGTTAGTGAGGTATTAGATATTTGTGATTATATTAGACCTGTGTCGCACATGACACATATGTTTGATATTTTTTGATATTGAAACCCTTGCAGGATGGAATGTTGGACTTTCATTACCTTTGGATCAAATGTTTTTAATTTTTAAAATTTGGTACCAATACAGTAGCATGACCTAACTGATTTTTTAAAACTTTTTAAACTTGAGTCAAAACTGCAATTAATACTTGTGCAAGGGGGAGAATGTGGGACAATTTTGTCCTTCCTCATAAATTTAGACAACTATTAATTGTATTTTCGGATTTTCAATAACTTATCAATTAGGTTATATAATTTGATCTAGACAAAGGTAATAAAGTAGCCCAATAAATGATCTAAATCAATAGGTCGAAGTCCAGGAGAAAAGTGAATCCCGATTAGTGTGGACCGGATCCATATCGAGCTTGTGATAGGGAAGTCTGATATGAAAGCTATATAAAAGTTAAGGTCTTCTGCAGTTGCTGATCATATCATTCGTAAGCATACGAATCCTCTGATCCTTTAAGAGTGCTTATGTTTTGAGAAAATTGTAGAAAGGCATTAACTGCGTGTTCGTGAATGTTTTCCGTGAAGATCCCGGGAGATTAGAGCTCGTTTTGGCCTTGAAAATATGGAATCGAATTAGGTATTCCGCATTGCCTTCAATTTTAACCCTTTCACGGATGATCCGGGATACGTAATAAGATCTATCCTACGTGTAACATTGTCACCTTACAAAAAGCTTGATTCTAAAGAAATATCTTTCTGCATAACAATATCTTACTCTGTAGATGAGAGTAATAAAACCAAGCAGACAAGCAAAAACATTAAAGAAAAGTTTATGAAAATTTGGTGAGTATATATTCCTTATCATAATCATAGGTTTTATTAAAACTTTAGACAACTAACTGTTAAAGTTCTTTTCTTCGTTATCTCAATATTTGCTTAATTTTTGTCGCTCCATATTATATCCTCATGAAATTACAAGTGTTTGTCTGAAAAATAGGTGGAAAAAGATTAGGAAAAACAAAAAGAAAGATTTGGGTTAAGTCTTATGTATTGTAATAGATAAACGAGTTTTGGAGGCTCTCAATGAATTCTTGCCTTAATCATGAATGTGGGATAAGCAGCTATATAATAGTTATTATGAGAGAAAAATTGGGGGTGTCATTCAATTATCAAAGTTAAGAATTGTATTACAGAGTTGAAAATGCATGTCATGTATTTTTGTGGGGTGTCAATTGTCTAAATCTTCAGTCATATGCTACCACCTTTAGTAAGACTTTGGTGTTATGTTATTCTTTCGATGCACTCAATATATTCTCTATTTATTAAAACGAGATTTAGTTAACAGTCTCATGTAATAACCCTAATTTGAGATTAAGATAATTATAAATTTAAAATAATTAATTAATAATTTTTATAAATTTATAAATCTTTATACTTCGTTTCCTTCTTCGTATGAAATTATGATACTCATCTCTAAGAGAGATATCACAACTTATATTTCGTATCACTTCTTAGGCCTTTCTAAGGTTTTACCTTTCCACAGGAAATAATTTCGTTACCTTATTCAAGGTGAATTCTTATGAGTCATGGAGAGAGTTCAGTGTATAGAATCGTATAGGAAGAGAGAGTTGAATAGTCACTTGATAAGTTTGGGTAAATAAAAAAGATGGAAGAAAACTGAACTTTCATCATGTTAAAACCAGCACAAGATGTGCAAATTATTTTGGGTTTTGCACATTTATATATAAACATCATGATTAGTATCTTAGTTCACCACCCTGCAATTCTTCCTAATCTCCCCATTTTTACCAGTAAGTACACCAATATTAGCCATCTTGATCATTGATGCTCCAAAGTCCTTGTTAAACAAGTAAGGGAACTTGCTATAATTAATAACCATTGAAGCAGTGGTATTATCTCCCATAAGAGCTTGGTCAGATTGAAGAAGCCCAGAATTGTCGGCCAGGAGTGTGTAATAAGAGTTGTCGAACTTGGAGGATGTGACTGAGTCTAAAGGAGCCAAGTTAGTATCTGAACTACTTTCATTTGGACACACTGTTTGCAAATTCTGCAGGAGTGATGTATCCATTGCTGGGTCTGGTTTCCCTGACCCACCAAAGTTGAAGAGCCTTGGCTTGAAGGTGAAGCACTGAGCAAAGCCAATAGTATGTGCACCTATATTTGTAGTAAATAAAACAAAACATACAAATGTTTAAAATTAGCTCAATTTTTCAGCCTTCAAATTTGTATTATGAATTATGATAGCACGGATAATTAATTTGTTATTTTCTGTTATTATTTTTATGAGAATTTAGCCCTTTTTCTCAATTAACTTAAGTAAGATTTGTGGAGTTAAAAAAATGTAGGCTCCATTATTATATATATCTTTTAATGGGAAGTATTATGATCTCATTAATTGCTGCTTCATATAGGAAGGAAACCTGAAAGCACAACAACATCCTTCAAGTCGAGACCCCTGGAAGTAAACTTGGCTGTGATGTTCGCCAAAGGCTCAAAAGGTGATGGTAGCTGCGTATTAGCATCGTTCTCAATCGTTGTTAAGCCATCTCGACGACCCAAAGGTACATACCAGAATGGTCCTCCGACCTATACTATCACAACTCCCAACAAAGGAATTAAACGTTAAAAACCATAATGTTATTTTGATACAAAGAACGTAATATACAGATTT
This sequence comes from Erythroxylum fimbriatum, assembly GCA_026770325.2. NCBI lineage: Eukaryota > Viridiplantae > Streptophyta > Magnoliopsida > Malpighiales > Erythroxylaceae > Erythroxylum > Erythroxylum fimbriatum. The sequence continues at coordinate 1,431,768 of JANZLH020000007.1, read as the reverse complement.
AGTTCTTACCAGGTAAACAGCCTCTCTCGCTGCCAGAGTCAGTATATCAGTACAAGAAACAGTACCTGGACAAGCTTTCTCTAAGGAAGCTTTGATACTGTCAATGACCTCAAAGCCCCTCGCAGAATTTCGATTGGGGATTGCATTTTTCTCCCCTCCATCGAGTAACAATGAACCATCACATCCCTGCATAAGTGGCAAAGAGTAAGTAAAAAGAAACGAGCTTTTTGTCAAGTCTCAGCAGTCATTTTGGGTGCTCCATAATTAGTCTAAATTCTACAATTGGTTGTGATTATATAATGTCTCGACTAGTTTTTGTGCTACTCGTACTGGGTAGAGATTTAAAAACTGAACTGAGGATTACATTAACGAAGCAATCATGGAAGTGAAGTCTTAGGATAGAGGCTGCGATCCTAGTATCATTTGCAATAGCAGACCAGACACCATATCGGACGGTTTTTGTCAGGTTAGGACATGTAGAGTCGTAGAATCTGTAATCAAGTTGGCAAAAGATAAGGTGACTCAGGAGCAGAAAGCAGAGCAAGTGAATTATGGGAAGTCTACAGGATTTTTGATCCATGTCTTGAGCGTATAAGATAGCTAGACCAATATTCTGTGACAAAGTCATGGCAACCAGAAGCGATTTATAAACAAATGCTGCACAAGTAAATTGTCTTGTTTTCAAGAAGCATTTCAAACAGTAATGTGTCTCTCAGTGAGTTCGGTACAATTCCATATCTGTCGTTAATGGGAAAAGATATCAGCAAACCCCACTTCATGGAGAATTATTAGAGCTAAGTGGTAGGATGAGGCATACCATCTGGAAAAAGAAGTATAAGCTACTGTTGTTTATACTCTCAAGTTTGACTTAAATCTTCACATGGGAAGAAAAAATGCACCTCTAAAAGATACTTTAGGTTTGGATTATATAATTGCAATTATCATATTGGAATAAGCTAGTCCAACATCTTGTCTAAGTTCTGGAAGTGCCATTTGTTCATTCTCAGTTGGAGTGGTGGAATATGTGCATGCTGTGGACATAATGGGGGTAGATAGAGTGGATCTGTCCAAGACTTGTGGGCACTATTTTATGCTATAAAGACCTGCATACATGGCTGTAAAGCGTAGTACTATGCAAGTTGTGTGAAGTTGCAATGGACACTCATCCCACCAATCGGAATTTTATTGCTAATACGATCTATTAATTGTATACTGAATAAATTTATTAACTATATATTTTTAATTAAGTTAATTAGTAAATTAAGTGATAAATTTGAAGCAAGTAATTTTTAAAATTATTTAAACAATGCAATCCTGCTTCATAATATTTAAAGGTGCTTGTAAATTCCAGGTGAATGATCCTAAAAAACAAGACCCTCATCTTTGTCATTTACCATAGCCTTGATGACTTGAACTAGTCATGGAGACAATTGAAATTTGGGGAAATTCGAGTAGGATTCGAGTTTGAGAAGAAAGTGTAATATGGTGAATGCGGGCAGGATTCGAGTTTGAGAAGAAAGTGTAATATGTAACAGTACCTTAGTTACGTATCTCGGATCGAACATGAAAGGACAAGAAATAAAGAAATGCAAAAAATACCTGATTTCGGTATCTGTAATTTTAAACGAGTTTTTCGAAGCCGAAACTAGCGTGAATCTACCGTCGTTTTCACAGGAACTACTCTCCGAACGCGGGTAAGGTCTTTTTACAATTTTCTCAAAACGTAAGCTCTCTTAACGAGTCAGAGAATCTTTATACTTACGATTGATATATGAGCAACTGCAAGAGACCCTAACCTTTATATATAGCATTTATATTGGGCTTTCCCATGACATGACCGATATGGGTCCGGTCTATACTAATTAGGATCCATTTTTTACACGAACTTTGACCCATTGATTTATATCATTTATTAGGTTCCTTGATTATCTTTATCTAGATCAAATTACGTAACTTAACTGATAAGTTATTAAAAAACCAAAAACATACAATTAATAGTTGTCCAACTTTATGAGAAAAGACAAAATTGTCCAACATTCTCCCCTTTAGACAAGCATTAATTGCAATTTTGACTTAAGTTTAAAAACTCGGTTAAGCCACACTAATGAATTAGTCGACTAGGTTTAAAAACAAAATGTTTGATCCAAAGATAACGAAAGTCCATCATTATGTCCTGCAAGGCTTTCGATACCAAAACGTATCAAATGCATGTGTCATGTGCAACACAGATCCAATACAATCACGTATACCTAATACCTCACTAACATAAATGAAAAAATGGAGTGTGGCAAACTAGGATGATACATTTATGATCTAAAATGTATCATCTTCGCCTGTAGGTCTTGATTTCTTCAACTTTAAGCTAAACCGCATATGCTAAACTGCATTAGAGAAATCTTGTTTTCTCTCACCGAATGCTAAACAACATTAGAGAAAACTTGTTTCCTCTCACCAAATGCTAAACTACATTAGAGAAAACTTTTATGTTCTCCAAACGAATGTTAAACTGCATTAGAGAACCTTATGGGATTAAAAACTTATATCCCCTTATGTCATGTTAAATTTATGGATATCCGTACTCAATCTGTATATATGCCCAATGACCTTTAAATGCTTAAGATCGACACAAATCTTAAGACTTTTATATGTATTATGATAATATATGATAACACGTATTACTGAGGATAAACGATGATCTCTATTGATAAACCACCATACTATCATAATACATCAAAATGTACAAATGTACATGGAGCAAATGTAACGATCTATTAAGTAATAGTGTCTAATCACTTTAAAACACTCATACTGCATAGTTATGTTACAAACATAAGTGGGCGAAGTCCTTTGTTAAAGGATTGACTAATATTTCCTCAATCTTTAAATGCTTCAAACCTTAATGTCACCTTTTTGTATCAACACCTTTATGGCCAAATAATTGACCTTTAAATGCTAAAATCCTGTGATATTCTTTGTTGTTTTTAAACAACATAGCAATAAGATTATCACAGTATAATCGAATGAGTCTAGCCACTGAATCAACCATAGACAACTTAGAAATCAAGTTTCTGAGTCAAACTGTCTGTGAAGTAGCACTATAACATGCACTCTGCATGCATAGTCGAGGAAGTTACCTGTGCCTACTTGACACACTTCCACGACATTGTACCATCTGCAAATTTAAAACTGTAACCTTAAGTGGACTTTCAATCATACGGACACATGGCTAAAATCTAAATCTGAATTCCCTACTAGGTTTAGTCTGTTGACTTTTCTATATGTCAACATATAATCCTTAATTGCCTTTAGTATCTCAATACTCGCTTGACTGCATTTCAATGGTCTACACTTGAGTTAACTAGATATTGACCAAAAATTCAAATGGTGAATGCAATGTCCCACCTAGTACATAGCTAAGTATACATTAGGCTATTAACCGTACTAATATACGAAACATTACTCATGTTGGACCCCGAACATTTCTCATGCTTTTCTTTGGTGTTTTGGTGGATTAGAGATTAAGAAATAGGAAGAACTAAGGTGAAAGTTAGAAGTGAAATGAAAGCAAAAACGAAGTTGAATATGTGTAGTAAGTTGATGAAAGATATGTAATTTTTGGACATTGGAGTTGAAAGTTATAGTTCTTATAAGGAGAGATGCTCAGGACCATAGATGCATCATCTGTAAAGACGTATTGTCTATAAAGATGTATCGTTTGTGATGACGTCACATCATCTGTAATGACATCATATCATCTGTAGAGACGTATCGTCTGTGATGACGTCATATCGTCTGTGATGTTGCATCGTCTTATGTTAACTTTGCTTCGTCTTAAGTTGACTCTGCTTCGTCTTAAGAGTTGCATCGTCTTAAGTTGACCTTGCTTCTTCTTAACTTGACTCTGCTTCGTCTTACGAGTTGCGTCGTCTTAAGTTGACTTTGTTTCATCTTAAGTTGACTTTGCTTCGTCTTAAGAGTTGCATCGTCTTAAGTTGACTTTGCTTCATCTTAAGTTGACTCTGCTTCGTCTTAAGAGTTGCATTGTCTTAAGTTGACTTTGCTTCGTCTTAAGAGTTGCATCGTCTTAAGTTGACTTTATCTCGGCTTAAGTTGACTCTGCTTCGTCTTAAGAGTTGCATCGTCTTAAGTTGACTTTGCCTCATCTTAAGTTGACTATGCTTTGGCTTAAGAGTTGCATCGTCTTAAGTTGACTTTGCTTCGTCTGCTCTTTGCTTCGTCTGCTCTTTGCTTCGTCTACTCTTTGCTTCAATTGCTCTTTGTTTCGTCTGCTTTTGCTTTGTCTACTCTTTGTTTCGTCTGCTCTTTGCTTCATCTATTCTTTGCTTCGTCTGCTTTTGCTTCGTCTACTCTTTGTTTCGTCTGCTTTTTGTTTCGTCTGCTCTTTATTTCGCCTGTTTTTTGCTTCATCTATCCCTTTGCTTCGTCTGCTTTTCGATTCGTCTACTTTCGCTTCGTATGCTTTGTGCTTCATTTGTTTTTTCTTAATTTGTCTCACCCTTCGTCTTAGGATGACTTTCTGCTTCATCTTACGTTGACCAGAACATCTTATGGTCCAAGTTTGACACTCTAGATGACAGAATTTGTCTTCAAGGTCTTCTTGAAAGTTTTAGATCTCAAAGTCCTCTTTGAATTCGTCCTAAGATGATTTTAATCCGACATCTATAGAGAGAGTTATGCCATTTTTCCTGAGATAGGTTTTGTATGATTGAGGACAAAAACCATGTTTGATTCTTTCGGCCATAGCTTTGACATCCGCTCTCCAAATGAGGTGAATCTTCTACCAATAAATTTTGATTACATTTTTCTACCACTCCATGAAAGTTATAGCTTTTGATGTTGTTTTGAAAAAGGATCGATTGAATCAAGGTAAGGGTATTGGTAGGAAGAGTTTGAATGGGAGGAATTTAAGTATAGTGTACTGTTTCAATATAAGAACAGTCTGAAAATATTTGGGGCAATACTTTTAGAGTTTTGAACCAAATAGATTTTGGTTTCATTAGAAACTTATGAAAATGGAGAACATTTTCTATAAGAAAGAGTTATGTCAGAATGTTCAAGGGTATTGTTGGCAAGACACTTAAGCATAAAAAGACATAAGACAAAAATGGACGAGCAAATGGGACATTTCTCACTCATTAAGGATATAATTGGAAGAAGAAGTATTGTCTTGCTTATAAATGAAGAAGAAAAACGTGAATTAAGGGATAAAAGAAGAGAATAATGAAAATGAGAAAGAAAAAGAAAGAGAGTTTGGTGGTTTGAGAGAAAAGAAGAGAGTTGAGCTAGGGTTTAACTTTTCTTAGCCTGCAAAAGAGATTTTGAGGTTGTTCAAGAAGGGAAAAAGGTAGAGGAAGAGAAGAGCTTCTATTTGAGCTAAAGATCCCTTCATTTGATGAAGAATGAAGGTAAGATCATTTTGAATCCTTTGGATCTTGGAAGGATTTTAGTTCATGGAGTTTAAAAAATGCTTGGGTTTAAGTATTCTAGAATCAATTTTAGTGATTTTGCATTGTGGGATTTTCCATTGAATTCCTATTGAATGAGACTTGGTTTTTTTAGGGAATTAAGAAAATCCTACCCAAGAGCAAGGGGAAAGACAACCTTGACTTGGATTTTGCAAGCAAATTAGGTGGGTAATATATTTATGGTTATTATGTAAATGAGCATTTTGCCTACGTGTGTGTATATGCTAGAATTGCTAAATTGTGAATTGCTATAATGTTTTTTTATGTTATGCATTGAAAGATGTATGATATTTTGATATAATTGAATTGTGATTTTGATCATGTTATGCCTTGAAATATGTCATGGCATTTTTGTATAAAGGAAAGGTATGAAAGTATGATGAAATGATTTGAGCAGTTGATAAAATGATTTTGAGCATGATTATGTGCTTCTGTTTGGGCGAGAGTGGAACCATTTTATTCGTCACGTGCACGTTGACAAAAGTCTTCTCTCTACTGCCCGCTTATAGCATATGAGCTCCGAAAATGGACTCATTCTGTTCATGGGGTAAACTTCGGTTTTTTCATTCTGTTTCCATAGAACCCTCAAGCCAATTGGTTGTGCATTGCATATTCGATTTGTCAAGTATAATGCATAATTGAGTGTCATGTTTTGATGGAAGTTCTGTGTGATGACATTTTTGAATTATGAACTTTGTGCTAGAATTGCTAGATTAATTGGTATATATATATATATATATATATATACTTTGATATACATATATATGTGTGTGCTTGAATTGTATGGCTCGTTACCAATAGCTATAAATATATAAGCCACTGAGCCTCACAGCTCATCCTATTACCTTCCACTCCGCAGGTGAAGAGAAAGCAGAACAACATTGGTCCTTGAAAAGTTTGGCAAACACCAGGAATAGAGACTTTTATAATTAAGTTAGTTCAGAAATTTTCGATATCTAGAATCATATTTAGCATAAGCATTCTATTGTATCATGTGTATTTTGTATTTTCTAATAAGCAAATGGTGCGACTTTTGAAATGTAAAGATATTTTGAAAATAAGCATCGTGTTCTGTATTGGGCCCAAATGATTATTGAAACTCTGATGTATTCAATAATGTTTACATCTTTTGTGACTGAAACTGTTTTAGATAAATCGAGCCGATTTGATTATCGATTTTCCACATATGCATTTATTGTTTAAGAAAATTTGCAATGAGATTCGATAGTCTTATGACTCCGACTGTTAGGCTCCGGAAGCGGAGTCCAACATTAGTGTATGAAATATTGCCGGAGAGATTGGAGAGAGAAGCAAAGGTTAGGAGAGTTATTAATTGAGTTGATAGGTTTCTCAATTAAGAGACTACCAAAATTTATTACATGTCAGATAATATATTGAACTGAACGGGGTGATATCTGCCTTTTTTACTCAGAAAGAAGGACAAGCCAACTTATGTCTACTGTTTATAGGGAGAGTTTAATGGAATAAATTGGGCCACCAGATAAATTTAGATTGATAGATTTAGGACACGTTAATGACAACAACGACTATCTATTCTCGCTTAGTATATAGTAGTTAATAATGCATTATAATGAAAGTTAAGATCTTTCTTTTAAATTTTCAATGAAAAATTTTCAACTCTTTCGTACAATCTAGATAAAAAAATATATTTTTTGAATTTTATATTCTTTATTTATTTTTTAATATTTTAATTAAAATTTTAATTTTAAATTACTATTTTTAAAAAAATACGATTTTATTCTTAAAAATAATAAATTTATTTAATCTCACTAATAAATTATATTTGTGAAAATTTAGATTCTTTATTTATCTCCTTATATTTTAATTGAAAAATTTTAAATTATTATTGTTAGAATCTAATTATTATTTTTATCATAAATTTGAGTATATATTTTGCTTAAAATAATTAAGAATGTGTTAAAAATAACATTTAAAATATAAAGAAATATATTTAAAGGGCATTAAAAAGGAAATCATAATAAACTTAGAGTCTTTTATACTGACTTTCTTTAAATATGGTTCAACTTTTATAAGTTTTTAAATAAATTATAATATCGAAATACAATTATTTTTAAAAATTTATGTTAGATTCAATCTTAGTTTAAATTATTAGATTTATAATTAGTCTATTATATATTAATAGACATTATTAGTGCATTTTTATTTTAATAAGATATTTTATTTTATACTATATTTTTACTTATTTTTATAATCTTTACTTTATATTTATTATATACTGGTCTTATAACAGTTTAATACGAGTTGAACATTTAAATCTTAAACCTTTTTTGACTGGTTCTATGTTCAGTCCTATTTTTAAAATATTGTATTTAACTTGTATAAAGCTATAATATATTATGTCAACCCATCTAATAGTTTTAATAAGGATTTCATAATACATTAAAATTAAAATTAATTTTAGGTTATATTATTTTACCTCTAGTAATTTCAGAATTAAAAGGTTTTACTGATAGCGATCGAGTTGAAGAGTGTCATTAAACTCGTATTTTACTTAGGTAATACAACTTTTATTTAGAGTTGAGAAAAGTTATCGACTTCTACTTTGTTAACTCGTAAAGCAGTTGTCATTTCTAGAATAATCTGACTAAGGAACTTGATGAAAGAAATTCATTTAAAATAAAAAGAGTTTTTGTTAACAAAGAACCCCTTATCTCATGAAAATGTATTATGAGTGTGTTGGAAACATGGTGGTATAGCTTAACTATGTAAAGTTTGAAGACCATATTATTGATACTCTCATTAAGGCATCCAATTATGTTACTTTCAAAGCATTAAAAAGCTTGTTTGGAGTGAATAAAATGGTTGGTGTTTGGATACATAATTAAAATTAATACTTGAAGACAAACATGACTTTAATAAAAGTAAGTATGCGTGAATTAAGTTGAATATATGAATAATTAAAATTATATTTTTTGAAATCTAAGAGTTAAGTATTTTAATTATATGTTAATATATGAATATGAAAAGAATATTGTACACTACAAGAAAAGTATGAATTGGTGACGGGAAATTACCGACGGTAAGGAAACCATTGCTAATTACCGACGGAAATCCTATAGCCATCGGAAAAGTTGTCTGGAAAATTTTCGATTAGCGATGGACCAATTATCGTCGGCAAACAAGGTGGGAAAAACTGGCGGAGAGTTGAAGATTTGACACTACTGACATAATATTAGCAACTTAAAATTTTGTCAGTAAATTTTAAACCAATACGTCGTCATCTCCTTGCGATTGAACGTTATTAACTTAAACAAAACAACGTCGTTTGGATTTAGCACCAAACGACGTCGTTTTGTTCTGGTTTAAAGAAAGGCGCGGGTGAGGGG
>JANZLH020000007.1:1401031-1419555 GCA_026770325.2 Erythroxylum fimbriatum | reverse complement strand
CTTAATGGCACATATTTTCAACTAATTGTCTGAATTGACCTTTTCTTCCACATCTGTTTAGTATACTTGTCAAAGCTGGGAATCCCGTATTAAACTCGGAATGATTCGAGCATTGTACCATAAAGTATCCAACGTTTGGTAAGACTCAAGCTCAATTAGTCACTATAAACAATGTGATTTTTTGTTTCACTTTTCAAAATGATGCCATCATTCTTGAATTTGTTAAATTTACAGACCACATCATTTTAAAAAGTTGAACTGAAGAAACATAGTTTTTGGGAGGGGGTTCATGTTGGACTTTGGTTGGCTAAGGCTTGACCGTGGCGTAGAATTTGGTTAACTTGCGCTTAGTCTATTGATTTTAAGTTAGTTGGACTTAATTTGTCAAACTTAGGTACTAACATTAGTCAAAATCAGAACTATTTTAGCTAATTTTTTGAAATTATTAAATATTTTCTTAATATTATATAACTAAAATTTAGCCTTTTATTATAAAATTTTCTCTTAGAAATTACAACTCGTCAAGTTTTTGCAGAGAACTTAAAACTAATAATGACTTGAATGATTAAATTATATCAATTTTAATGTTTATTAGTAGTTAATTAATAGTTAAATAGTTTTATTATTCAATAATAAGATTATGTCATATGTTATAAAAATATGCATAAATTAAATAATGAAAATAAATAATTTTATAAAATTTTAAAATAAAAAATAAAGATGAGCCGTTAATAATTACTTGTTTATTATACTTAAAATTAAATTTAGATTATGTTATATACTATAGTTGATAAACAAATAGGAAGATTTGAAAAAAAATATAATATAAATATTAAATAAAAATAAAAACCATGTTTGAAAAATGAAAGCAACCAGTGAACATCTAATGTAGAAATTGAGTTTTAAATAAAGGTACAAATACAACCTGTACTAGTTTTGATAGTAGTACAGGACAATACAGTATTGTTGCCCACTAATACCAGATATTATTTTAGATTATTTTCTAAAATTGTAAAATAGTCTATTATTTTTATATAATAAAAATTTGGTCCTCTATTATGATTAAAATTAAGAAAGTAGATTGGAAAAATATTTAAACACAAATATTTTAAAAAAATAGTTATTTTGTTTAAAAATATTTTATGTTTATTTTAATAAATGTAGTTATTAGAATAAAATTTAAATGTTGAAATAATTTTCCAATCTACTTTCTTAATTTAATTTTTTTTCGGAAATTAAATGATGCATTAATAAAAGAAAGCCAAAGGCTTTATAAAGGTGACAAATAGAGTAAGGCAAGAAGGAAGGATTTTTAGACACATAAATATCTAATCACAAGCTAACAATTAAGAGTAACTAAGTGAAATAAAGTTAAATAAGGGAAAAGATAAATAAGCTAATTAGGATATGTTCTCATACTATATCTATAGGGTTAAGCAAATTCCAACCACGTCTTAATTAGATGCTCTCTCACCCGCTTTAGAGGCCACTGTTACTTCTTTAATTCAATTTATAATTTTGAAAATAAATACAAACCGGTGAAAGAATTTACCTTTGCAAATTTGGCCAATCCCTTTCCTAGTATGAACAATTAAAAAGTTGAAGAAACAGATTCCATAAGGCTTAAGAATACTAGCACTACAAAAAATTGATTCTGAAAGGACCTTATAGAGTTGGCAAGTCAAGTCTAAGCAACTTTTAAGCCTAACTTTAGTTTTCAATGTCTGTTTAATACCTAACCAAAATATAAACATGACTTTGGATAGTAAGCTTTGATCCATACCAAATCTAACTAGTTAACCTTGTAATGTTATTGCTAAACATTTTCAAGTAAGATTCCAATGTGAATTTATTGGATTAGCCCTGAACCAAATTATATAATTAGAAGAATGTGGGTCAAGAATATAGCTAGCAAGTTTGGCCTTATCAGAGATAATCCCCTTCTTTTTATAGAACCACTCCTCTATATATGATTTCTTTCACTTTTGCATTGCTAGGTAATCTTAACCTTAGTGAATTCAAATTAGTTCTTTTATGTAGTGGCTTTAAATTACACCAGTTATCATACTAACATCAAGTGTCTTATCCATTGCCAATCAAGCTTTTGTATTCTAGGCTATTTCTTCATCCTTAGCATTTTGGTTCATGTCCAAGAATGCTCTTTGTTTAAAGTCATACCTTAGCTAAACAATGGATTTGGATCCATCTAAACCATATTGCTTATTTTTCATTGCATTGTTTCCATATCCTTTTTGATATAAGCATCTGGATCATTAATTTTATTGACACAATTTCTAGCCCCTTCCTCCTTAGGGCAATATAGATTAGTCCATTTAACCTTTGTAGAGGAGGATTTTAGAACATCACTAGACTGTAGAAAATTTTTGATAATTTTTTAAAATATCTTTGATAAGGCTTTTTAGAAGCACCAAGTGGGAGCTCTAATGAATACGAAGGTTTTTAAGGACTGATAAAATATATTGAAATCTTCCTACACAGAAATAAAACAAAATTGCTAGTTACAAATCCACTTTTTGATTACTTCAAGCTGGGGAGCATAGTCTCTAAAAAAGGGTTTCTTAGTGATAATAGGGACTCCCAAATATGTGAAGGGGTTTGTTAGGGAATGAGACCTAAGATATTACTAAGGGAAGCTACATTAAAGGCTACCATTAAGACATATAGAATACTTTTGTTAGCATTAATAAACAAACCTGACAATTTAAAGAAAGAGTTGAGGGAGTGAATAAGGATTAACATGAAAAAATATAAACAAATTGCTAGCAAAATCCAAACTAAAGATTTCCATATGTTTTTATTTGTAATGATATTTGAACGTGCCTCTCATCTCTATATTTTGAGCAATGAGCTTGTTGAGGATTTTAATGGCTAAGGTGAATAGATAAGGGGATAAAGGAAAGGCCTTAGCCTCATGAAACATCATAGTAAGTTCACCATTCACTAGAATGCTAAAGGATGTTATGGTTACACAAGCTTGAATCCATTTAATGAATAACTTGGGAAAGCCAAAGCAGAGAGGCTATTGATAATTAATCTTTAATTCAATAAATCAAAAGCCTTGGTAAAATCAATCTTCAAGTTGTAACTTTTGATTGAGTAATTGTTGTTGTAATCCTTGAAGAATCCTTGAACAAGAAGATTATTATCACTAATATCCCTTCCTTGGATAAATGTACTTTGACAAGGATTGATGAGTAGCTTCAAAAATGCTTTTAACCATTAAGCTAAGATCTTGGTGATGAATTTATAAATTACATTGTAATAAGAGATAGGTTTGAACTTATGTAGAGAGGAGGAATTAGCCTTTTTAGGAACATGAAAATTGTAGGTCATGTTAAGCTTTTTGAACATTTTTTTACTCTTAAAAACATCCAACACAACTTTTGCAAGTATGTCCGGTGAGATTCCATGTTCTTTGAAAGAATGAAGGACTAAAACCATATGGACTTGGGGCTTTGTTAGGAATAAATCTAAAACGAGTAGCTTACATATTAAAAGCATTAAATTTAATGAGAAAATCAATTTGAGAAGGATCTAAACTTCAGTTTACAAAGATGATGAGCTCGTGTATAAAAGGTTCACACTTTGAATCTTCCCAAAGAAGAGATTTGAAGTAATTAAAGGCTATAGTTTTAAGCATTCTTTGCTTGTTTCATTCATTCTCTTATAATAATTCCTTTGTGTTAACATCAAGTGATGGAGGAATTTTATGTTGAGAACGCCTTATTTAGGCCATTTTGTTTTTTTTTTAATTTTTATTTGTTCCTGAATAATATAAAGAGCTTGAATGTAGTTCACTAACGCTTGCTGCTCTTGGTTTTTAAGAAAAGTATACGAAGTATGCTTATAGCATTCATTCTGAATAGATATAAGCAATTCTTTCGTTGCTATAATATTTAACTCAGTGTTTGGAAATAGCCTTATGTTAAGTTTCTTGAGCTCATCTTTTATTACTCTTAATTTACCTATCAGCTAATAATTTTTCATCCAACAATTTATGCCTCTATAAATCTAAAGAGATAGGTTACAAGTAAACCAATATAGTACAAAGTGATTATAATTTAGTGTACCAACATTGAATACCTAATAACCCTTTCAAAGCTTACAACATTGGTTACATATTTGACTCGATATTTTTATCCTTTATTGTACTAACTAATATAACCCAATACGACATAAAGTAATTATGCACCATTTTTTGGTTGGCAAAGCATAATTGGTACTGGAGATACTGGGTTGATACAACCAAGTCTAAAGTCCTTCGATGATTTAAGAGGTCATAGATATGTAAGGGGACAATTTTTCATAGTTGATAAGAGCCCTCTTAAAATGAGAGTGAGAATAGATGTTATAATTTTAATGGACTTAATTACCTCATAATGACATCATTTGTTTTTATGGAATCAATTAATAATGAAAGAGTTTCAATGAACCAAGTCTATTGTAGCTCTAAAACAAAGATTTAGAAAGAGGCATTTGATGACCCAGTTGGAGATTGTAAGCATTTAAAGCAAATTAGAACGGTTAAGGAATATTACTCCTTATTCGATAGGTATTGTAACAAATTTCAAATTTTGAAATCATACCTAGTTGAGATTTTGAAAGAATTAAAACTAGAACTGGAATTTTATGTACAACTTCTAAACCCTAAATCCTTATAGCAAGCCTATATCATTGACAGGAAATAAGAGGCTATTACTTTTGTTTGCTATTAATTCAATAAAGTATCAACCACCAAGCCCTTTAAACCACTTAGTTCAACTCCTATTTTACACCAAAACTAACCTAATATTAAAGCCATAATTAAAACATAGTTTTTACTTTCACCTATAGTACCTCCTTCTAAAAACCTTAATGTCAAACCCACTTAAGAATAACAAAGGAAATTGAATAATAAGGGTGCTTGTTTTTGTTGTAATGACATGTCCCTAGAAATAAATGCAAACGTAAAAATTGGGGTCAATATTTTTATAAAATAACTACAATAGAAGGGACTTTTAGCCACGAACAAAATTGTAGCTAAGAGTTCCAAAATTTTCGTTAATAGTCATTAGTGATGATTTATATTTGTTGCCCAAAACATCGCCAAATTCTCCTAGCAGAAAACTATAGGCTCCCTAATAGTTGCTAATAGCTTTTTTTTTTCCTACGCTTTATTTTTGTAGCTAAAAACTGTAGGTGACATTTTGAGAAATCGTTGTCAATACATTTTGGTTATGCCTAGTTTCTGTAGATTAAGATTATTAGCTATGTTTTTGGAATCGTAACTAAAAGTTTTTATCTACATTTCGAAAAACGTAGCTAATTAGTTTTAATTACGTTTCCATCTACGTTTTTGGAATCGTAGCTAAAATTTTTTAGCTACATTTAAAAAAATGTAGCTAATTATTTTTAGCTATGTTTCTAGAAACGTAGCCAAAACTTTTTAGCCATGTTTTCTAAAATGTAGCCAAATATTTTTAACTATGTTTTATAAAATGTAGTCAAATTTTTAATATAAAATTTAAATAATTGTTATACCATGTTAATTATAATTATTTGTGACATTTTAAATCTTTATTATTGTATATAATATTAAGATTTTTTGTTATTGATTTATTATACAAAAATATAATACAAAAAAATAAAATTTGAAGTACTGCATATAAAAAATAAAATATCGTTAAAATTGATTGTGTATAATTACCACTTAAAATATACTTATATACAAAACACAAATATTAGTTTAATCAATCAAACTCGTTTTCATCTTCACTGCTTACATAATTCGAGCCAAGTAATTTTCTTAGGTATTTTTCATGCTTAGCCAATTATTTTTAAACATCTTGTTTTCCACTTCAAGACATTGACATATGTTGTTCTTGACAAGGATGAAGCGGTTGGATTGGGGCCAAACTCAAGACCTTTGGTATACCTGAATCGTGTATTAAGCACCTTGTTGCAAATGTTTTCTATATTTGGCTCATTTCCGTCAGACATTGATGTTTGCAACAACTCTTACATCTTATTCTAAAGTTTAAAAAATATAATCAATATTGAATGCAAATATTATTAGTTAGTACTACATATTGTTGTATCACGATCTTCTATATCATGATTTTTACTACCATAAAAACATGTGTCATCACTTCTACTACAACTTGCTTCAGAACGTTTGCCATGATAAATCCATAGAGTATAGAATTTATCTATACCTCGGATTAGTAAGTGATTGTATACCACATCTTAACTTTGAATGTTCACATTTAAGCAATTTATGGATGGACAATGAATACAACATTCTACACCAATTTGATCTTTTACAAATTGCATGAAACTCTTAACTCCCTATAAGTATTAAGTGGATCATTTCCAATGAGACATCCAACTTTTGTGCATCTAGCTATACAATTAAAACTAAATTATTAAATCACTAAATGCAATTTACGTTGTAAATAACATAATGATAAATCAATATAAGTTGACATACTAAGTTTTAATTCAAACAAACAATGAAATACAAGTTGACATACGGAGCTTGAAATCATAATATAACCAAGGTATATGACCTTGTTAGACCACATGAATCTAGAAAGGGTCTTCTCGCTGTAATGCCTAGGCTCGTGGAATATTTCGCCGATAAGCCTCAATGGAGCTGCTTCATAAGTTTGCAGCCTATATACTGTCCAAGTGGTTTATAAGACACAACATCCATAAGAGATCAAACTCATTCCACATTCAGTAAATACTTATGTAATTCATATATCTAGTCATCAATGATTCTAACAATAATAAAAAAAGCAACACAAATTTGAGACCTTCCTTCCATTCACATAAAACCAAAATACAAATACTCAGACTATTAAAGCAGACATAAAAATTAAATAAAAGTTGGACAACTTACATGGACGGAAGGACAACTAGAGATGACGAATGACGAACGATGAAGTTGGAAAATTATCAATGCTCTTCAACACAAAACAGGGCTTGAGAAAGCAATGATTTGGTATTTAATATAATACAATTGTTCAATTTCAATAAGAAAATACACTAATGTTATTTGAACCTATAAGAATTGGGCATACATTAACATTACTATATTTGTTAACAAGTCTGAACATATAACTATTAATGGAAATGCTACTATTATTACATTTTCCAAAACAAGAAGCCAAATGAATCTTCAATGGTTAATTCTTAATTACATTAAAGAGATAATCATTATTAAAGGATCTTTTCTCAAACTTTCCCTATATATGGTAACTAATTAGTCTTTGTGATAGCTTAATTATTCCATGTAACTTAGATTGCTTTCAGCTTTTAGCATTTTGTAGATTTTGCTTCTTGTAGTACTACATTGTAATTTTAGGTTACAACCTTGATCAATTTAATTGCTCCATTTTCCAAAAAATTGTAAAACGAGCTTTCCAAAACTATAGTTTGAAGTGGTGTTGTCTTTAAAATTATGATTTAGAAAAAGAATAAGTCAAACATCTTAAAGGTTTATTAAATTGGCTTTTAAACCTTGGTAGCTTAAAAAATAATGCTAAGTCTGCATATTTTTTTCCAAACCATAATTTGAGAAAATTTTTAATAAAAATAAAATAATAATAATAATAATATGTTTCTTATTTTTATAAGAGTATTTAATCTTTACCATAATGTTTTATGGTTAATATTATTTACGAATTTTAATTGCTATTTACCTTTACAACAACTTTACATAGCACTTTAATTTTGATTTTAGCTAATTTCATGATTTTTTTAATATGATTACTAACCAATCAATTAATTTTTTTTATTCACAATTCATACTGCATCATTTCTATCTACAACAATTTATCAACATTACCAAACAAGTCCTATAGATGCCAATATGAAGATTAATTTATTAATCATTGTAAATATGAATGTAATACACATTCTTCCCTTTAAAATAACATACTTCTCGTTTACAAGGCCTAACAAATTTTATTTGATCACTTATGGTTATGATATACACAATATGCATTCAATTCAACTTTAATAACATACTACTAATTTGTCATAAACAATTCAAACAAAAGTGAAAAAAAAACTAACAAAACTTTCACTGAACATGTTATAGGCAGTACTCAAACAAGCTTCCTAATCCATATTTAGCTTCAGTCAACCCATTTTGGATGCATTACCCATCTCACCATCTTCATTATTATAAAAACACACATTCACCACCAACCAAACCACAACACACATGAAGATAACATAACATCCAGTAGAAAACAACACCCAAATACAACAATGTCACCATTACCAGAAAAACTAGAGTGCAAAAGATGGACCACTTACCTCAATCGATGATTAAACAGATACAACAATGAAGACAAACAAATGAAGAAGACGACAATGACGATCGAAAAAGAAAAATGCAAAGAAAGATCAAAATGAAGAAGATGATCAGGCAGGGGAGGTTTTGTTTTTTTCGTTTAAAATGAAATGAAAACAACATTGTTTGTTGTTGAACAATCGACATCGTTTTGATGTAAAATTTTAAAATGTTGTAACATTTGGCTATAATTTTAGAAAACATCGCCAAATGTTAAACAATTGGCGACGATTTTTGATAATCGTTGCCAATTAGATTGCCGTTTAGCGACGATCTCATGGAATCATCTCTAAAGCGACATATTTGGTGATGAATTAACAAAATAGTTGCCAAATTATTGTCGTTTGGTGACATTTTCTTTGAATGGTCGCTAAAGGAAGTTTATTGTCGCCAATTCTTTTCATATATATATATATATATATTTAGCATATTTTTGTAATATATGATTTCTATAAAATAGTATAGAATTTATATATAATAAATAGAGTTTTGTGACACCACATAAAAATATCAAATTATATATTTTAAAAGAGATTAATAAAAAGTACAAATTTATGTAATATAAATTAATTTTAAGTTTTTAGTTTTATCAAATTTTGAAATGACATTATTATTATCTAAATTTGTTTTTAGACTTACAATCACTGTTAATAATTTTAGATTTGAATTTTAAGAATATGATATTAATATTTAATATTCATTTCCATTTTTTACAATATTGCAATTATTTTTAATTATATTACAACAAATATAATTATTTATGGTAATTAATGTAATGTTATATGAATGTATATATAATAATCGTAATTAGTAATTAGTTTAATGATTTATGAATGTATAGATAATAGATAAATTTTATCATATCTTACTAAATTTTATCATATCTTACATATGTAATGTATTAGTCTATTTAATCATAATTCTCTATTTATTATATATACATTTAGTTCTTTTATATAAAATTTATATATTATATATAATTTTGTTGCCAAAGGTTAAGACAAATGGTAATGGGCCACCATTTGGTGATGTTTTTCTAAACCATCACCAAATAATATATTTCTGTAGAATTAATTGAAAACGAAGTCATTTTATTTAACAACAAACGACGTCGTTTTCCATTACTTATTAACATCAAATCAAAGCTCTCATTTTCTTTTTGTGTTAGCTTGATGTTTTCTGTTACTTCACAATTTAAGAAGCATTGACTCCTCTATTTTGTTCGTCTCTTGTGTTGTGGTTGTCATTGTCGAAGAAGCGTTGTCTCCTGTGTTGGTAATGTTCTTCTTCTTTCTTTTCAAAAATCTCCTTATTATGTTATGTTTTTTTGCTATGGAGTTTATGTGGGTTTTGTGTTCTGCTTATGGTGTATGAGTTTTTGTTTGTGTTTGTGTTTAGAAGATGTTGAATTGTATTTCTGTGTTAGTTGTGTATAGGTTGACTTTTTTTTTCCACCTTCCATGCTTGTTTGAGGAAAGCCTGCTAACTGTTTGATGAAACATCTGTTAGATTATTTAAATTTTGTAAGGGATGTTTATGTACTTCATTATTTTTTTAATTTCATTATAGTAGCTTTCTTTATATCTGAGGAGGGGCTCGGGGATCAAAATAGTGACTTTAGAGGAAAGCACACTTAATTATGCATCCCCTAAACATAGTTCATACACACTTAACATTCTCAACCTTATCATATGCAGTAGTCTCAGTTAATAGATTTCAACCTTATCATATGAAGTAGTCTTGAATTTGGGTTCCTTGTATTGTTTGACTTAGATATTTAAGTTCTATACTATTTGTTTCTTAGGTAAAACGCATCCTACGTGCGGTTCATCTAATTTAGTTATCCATACTACATCTGGGGAATCGTTCACTGTATCTTCTGCTAGTTTAGTTAAAGCAAAGAGGTTGTTGGAAGAGGGTATTAGTAAACCAACACTTGAGGGAAGATCTTTGATTGTTTCAATTGATGCCTTTGAATGTGCAAGGAGCCTTCTTGGAATCCAGACATAGGGAACTTCTTTACCATTTCTACCAAGTCTCATGTCACTTGAAATCCAAAAAAATAATTATTTCTTTTCCTTTTTGCTAGAATATTAGGTGTGTTTTGTCTGTAAAATTGTTAAACTTCTAACTAAAATCTTATACTACTTACCATATATCATTATATTATATTACTTACCATATTTCAATATTGTTGTTTTTTCTATAAGAATCATATATGATCATTATATTACAAACTTCACATTAAAAAGATTTGAAAATTTTGTGACATCTTAAAAAATTGTCAAATCATATAATTTAAAAGACAAAAATAAAAAATAAAACTATGTAATATTAATTAATTTTGAGTTTATAGTATCATAAATTATTGAAATGATTTGAACATTTTGATAGCTAAATTTATTTTTACACTTACATTCATTGTCAATAATATTAAATTTGATTTTTTGTTTGAACTTTTAGTGACAATTTAAAAACTTCATCGCTAAAAGTCTAGCTTTTTGTGACGATTCATAAAGTCGTCACCAAATGCTCGATCTTTGGCAACAAAAATGCTAAACGGTTGCAAAAAGAAGGACCTTTTGCGATGATTCCCATAAATCATCACTAAAGACATGGATTTAGCAATGATTCTGTAAAAAGTTGCCAAAAGATAAGCTTTTCCCGATATTATTAAGAATTGTCAAAAACAAGTAACTAAAAGTCAACTTTGTTGTAGTGAATTTGATAATTAAAATAAGTTATATTTTATTCTAGGTCTTATTTCAACCTCTTTAATGAAAAAGGGGGAAACTTGGAGAAAAATGGAGCCAATTTGGAGCAACTTTGAAAGAAGAGAAGAAGGAATCAAGAACTCGACAAGAACAAGGTGTCATTTACTCGCCATATTCCATTATGTCCCATTTTATTTCTCTTGTAAATCTTCCAGTCAGGGAATGCAGCACTAATATGACCCTATGTAAAGGTTGTGTTCCAATAAGGGACATTATATTTCTCTTTACATAGCTAATATACCTCTATATTCAACCCAAGTTCATTTACACATATCATACATGATCCTATGTTTAGTCTCGTGTTAGAGATATTAAAAATTCAGAATGTGAGACCAAACAACTTGGTAAATATATGGTCCTATGTTAAGGTTTTCATCGATATAATAACTAAGGTTTAATTTATTAAAAGAAGAGGTAGTAAGGATTAAGGGATGATTTTGGGTACAAACAAATTTTGAAGTAAAAGGAGTTAATCGAGAGTCAATCAAAAGAGCTAGAGATCAAGTGGAAAGACAATCTTAGAAGAGGAATAAATATTTCAACAAGATTCATTAAGAATTCAATATTCAAGTTCTGTGATGATTTCTATAACTTTTATTCTTTCTTGTTTTTGTGTTATTCTTACTTGTTTATTTATGAACTAATTGGGATGTGGATGTAGGTGAGATGGAGCCTATGATGTAATATTTTGAATTAATTAAATACCTAGTTTTCTTGAGATTTATTCATGTTCTTATATTATTTAAATTAAAGGAACGAGAGTTAAAGATTCAACAATTAGATTCATATATTAAGATCAAGACATAACATGTATGAATGATTAGGGTTAAAAGAATCACTCAAGAGAGAACTATATAATTTTCTTAGGTTAGGGTAAAACTTGCCATAATGATTCACAAATCAAATTAATTGGTTCTTAGGTTGTCTTAATTAGAAAGAGATTTCAATTAATTCGATCTAAGAATAAGAGTTGTGTTACTAGTGAGAGTATAATTGTAACTTAGAAATTCTTATTGGTATAAGAAACTAGAGTCATTCATTAAATAAGGGCAAGGTCAAAACATAGTGAAGTCCTAGAGAATATCTTACATGGATCTAACTTATTTATATATTTCTATCCATTTAATCATTATTTTGGTTTGGTTGTTGGAATTATTTATTTGTTTTAATTTTCAAGCAATCATATTTGATGGTATAAATAATTAGGTTTGTGAGTAATTAGTAATTAATAAGTAGTCCTCATGAGATTGAATTGTGTTTGTTAGTGCTAACTATATCTACACTTTACACTTAATGTATAAAACATACTATGTATTTTGATAAAAAAGATAGCACCTACAATATTATGAATGATACTTTGATATAAATAAGGATTATAGATGCAAGGATGTGAAGGTGAATATTGAAAGTGCATTTCAAAATATTATGTACATATTTATATGGATTTTTAATGGTGTTTTCAAGCTTTTATGCTTTTAATTGATACATTATTACTACAATTGAGGGTTATGATATGGTGGTAGGAGTTTAGTGACTTTCATCTTTAATTGAGGTGTTATGAAATTTTGAGCAGTAAATTCTAATGTTCAATTAAAAGGGAAAAAGAAGTATTGCTCAAGGGAGGTCCATTTAATGATTCATAGGTAATTTATAAGAGGTTGAAGAGATTGTTAGTTAAACCTTAATCAACTAGTCAATTATGTATGATTCAACTTCACTATTCTTTGGATTAACAACTTTAAGAGTTAAAAGTGGCCGAGCCATCCTTATGGAGGAACAACTACTAGAATTATACTATCTATTAGTTGAGTTGAATTCTAACTTTAGTAAATTGGCTTACCACTACACATGAGTCAT
The DNA here is from genome assembly GCA_026770325.2 of Erythroxylum fimbriatum. NCBI lineage: Eukaryota > Viridiplantae > Streptophyta > Magnoliopsida > Malpighiales > Erythroxylaceae > Erythroxylum > Erythroxylum fimbriatum. The sequence continues at coordinate 1,406,559 of JANZLH020000007.1, read as the reverse complement.
AATCATAAAATTCAAATTAAGGAAGGAATATATGTTATTAACATATTTCCTATACAGTTATGGTCAGTTAAAAAATGATGTGATAAGGTTAGTGTATGATTTGCTTAAGCAAGGTGTGATTTCAAAAAAGTATTAGTCATCTCTCATCACTTGTGACGTTAGTAAAGAAATAAAGGTTATACATAGTTTATAGGGAAGTAGCCATAAAATCAACAATAAAATCCTTATTCAAATAATTGAGGAGCTTTTTTATGAACTATATGGAGCAATTTGTTCTCAAAGTTAGATCTAAGGCCAAGATACCACCAAATCAAAATGCACCATTATGATATTCTAAGAACTGCATTCAAGACACATGAAGGTCATAATAAATTCTTAGTGATTCCATTTGAGCTTACTAATGCACCTTCCACCTCCTAAAGCCTAATGAATAAAGTGTGGAGCTTACTGAGAATTTCATCTTAGTTTTGTTTAATGACATCTTGTTTATAACCCTTCATTTAATGACCATTTGAAGTATACAAGCTTGGAGATTCTCACCCACCGTTGGCTCTTTGCTAAAGGAAGTATTTTTGCCTTTGAGCCTCTCAAATTGAATATTTGGGAAATTTATTTTAGCTTTAGGGGTTTCCAATAACACAAAAGGGTGGAGTTCTCTAATTGGCCTGTTCAAAATAATGTGGAATTCTCTAATTTTTGGCTTAGTAGGATTTATAGAAGTTTCATTATATAATTTAGGCTAAAGAGTAAGACTTTATCTTATTTACTTAAGATCTTTTATAATGAATCAAGGAAGCTGAAAACTTACTGACATAATTGAAAAATCCTTAACCTCAATAATAGTTCTAGCTCTTCTTAATTACTCTTAGACTTTTATTGTTGAGACAGATGCATGATACAATAAGTTGGAAACTATTCTTATGTAGAAAACCACCATTAGCCTATGTAAGCAAACCATACCCAAGAATCATTCTTTATCCTTTTATGAAATAGAATTCTTAGTAATGGTTTTGGGTATTAATGCTTGGCATCATTACTTGATAGGAAAGTTTTTTATAATCGATGTTGATAACAAAAACCCAATGTTTTTATTAGAACAAAGAATAAGAAGTCCATTTTAGCAAAATTTTGATACCAATTTTTTGATGTATGACTTTGAAATCAAATATAAGAAGGGTAAAGAGAATGAAGTATGTGACACTCTTGTAAGAGTTACCAATGTAAAGTTTTTAGCTTTATTATTTCCAATGTGCAAAATGATCTCTTAGAAGAAATAAGAGTTGATAAGGAGATGACATTGTTAAATAACTCATTATAAAGTTATCTTAAAGGGCACTACAATCAAACTATTATTAGTGGCAGATGGTATATTTAAGTGAAAAGAGAGAATATTAGTAGGCTTTGAAAAGCATATGAAACCTAAAGAGGGTTCATTTGGTGTTTATTCTGCAACATTAGCAACTTGTTAAAAAGTTTCAAGCCCTTTTTTACTAGAAAGGAGTGTAGAAGCTATTTAGCTAAATTATGGTACAAACCTCCTTTCATTAAACAATCAATATAACACCATTTGAAAAAAATTTTATAGATTTGCACCTCCATTTTATGTGCCTTATTTTATAGGAGACTCAAAGCTAGTAACAGTGGATCAAGTTCTGGGGGAACGAGAGGTCGTCATTTAACTGATCCATACCATCTGCAGAACGCTCAAAAAACGACATAACAATACGCTAATGAGAGGAGAGTGGATGAAGAATTTCAAATTAGAGAGCTTATAAATATATATCAAACTCCATCTACATAGACAAAATTTTGTGAGTAGAAAAAGTTAAAAAATAAAATAGGCTCTATTTTATGGCTCTTTTAAGGTTGAAAACAAGAAAGTGTAGGTTATATATAAATTGGAATTTAAGCTAAAACCCTTATTGGTCATTTCTACACCAATATCAATTTACTCATAAGTGCACAACATAGTTGTAGCTAGCACAGATAAGTACGAGTCGATCCCACGAAGACAATAACTACTAGTAGTTACCTTTCTCCTATTATTTAGCCTACGACTTACATGTTTTTTAATTGAAAATAAAAGTTAAATAAATAAAGTAAAATAAGAAAAATAATGAATGCAAAATAGAGGAAATTGCTTAGAAAACTTAATATCAAAGATTAGTGTCTAGGTGACGAATTACCCTAAAAATTATTACTTAATTAACCTTTTATCATGTAATTATTTTATTGATTATTTGACCGTGAAAATTTCCATCTTATGTGAATAACTCTCTCGAGACCACTAACAACCATAGGTTGATTAACTAAACTATTTCTACTTAAATTTGCAAAGATTGCATTCCGCTATTAAGTTTGACCCTAGTATAGATGATTTATGTTGACTTATCTATAGATTCGCAATAAATCCTTTCAATTATAATAGACCTATTCATATAAAGGATTTCTCAATCTCAATTATATGAAATCAAATCATATCCTGATATTCCATATATATTAAAACATGCATAAAACTCATAATTGAATCACAATAAATCAATTAAAATAATTGCATTAAATAAAAGAATCAATATATATTGTTATCCCAACTAGGGTTCATCACACCTAGACACTAAACATGTTTAGTTACACATAATAGAAAACAAAATCAAAGATAAATAGGAAGAAAAATGAATAGAAAACGAAGGAATCATAATTCTAAATCTCCCTTTTTTTTTAATACTAAACATTCTTAAAAGTTTCAGATTTGATGTTATAATCTATTGGATCTCTCGATAAATTCTTCACGTTCTCCATGTTCCTTAATCAAAATCATCCCTTCTCTACATTCTTCATGTTTGGAATCTACTGCAAAAGTCGGCTCTCTTCAATTTACCTCTATTCATGTCTTTTTAAAGTAAAATTTAAGGTTACTGGGACATACACGATCGTGTAAGTGACCATGTAGCTCTAAAAACACTTAAAATTGTGACTTTACACGTTTTCAGAGACTAACATGACCACTTACATGTCCTTGTATCTCTTAATTGCTTTAGTCTTTATTTTATGCCACGATTTCACCTAAATTCCTCTCATTTTGGTCCATGAAAGAAATTATAACCTATAAATACACTTGGAATGAATTATCAAAATACAACAAAATTATAAAATATTAAGCAAAATACATCAAACATGCGTGTATAACAATAGTCAAATATGCATCTATCAAACTATCACATATAATATATTTTATTTGTCTTTGTTGAAGAGTAAAATTTTAATGTCCATTCGCAAATCTTCCGCATCTGCTGAACTAATGTGAAAAAAAGAAGGTTCCTATAACTATCTTGAAAAGGCAATTTGTGAAGAAGTAAGACGAACTAACAACTCAAATATTATGATTCATATAAAAGAATTTCCTAATCAAAACCTTGTGTATAAGGTTTTCTGACGAAGGGAGCATTATTATAGGTTAAAATTTCAAGAGAGTTGATTTTAAAATTGTAAGTAGTTAATAACAATATAATATGTTTTTCAAATAAGTTGTTATATGGGACACATAGTTATTGACCATTACTTCCCTTGCCTAACTAGTAGATACTGATAGGTGTAAATTATAGAGTGTATTATAGGCTTGAGAGTGTGTTTTTAAGTGTCTTTTTAGGTAATAGTCATATGTCTATAACTTAGATTTATATTCCTATTAGTATTTTTATGTGTTTCGTTTGATTTTTGTCGATTAAGGAAATAATTTGATCGTAATTGTTTGCTTTAAAGGATAGTTAACATGTTTGATAATAAGTGGAGATAGGAAAATTAAAGAAAAAAAGGAGCAGAAGAACAAGTTAGGTCACAATCATGCAGCAAGAACTTTGATGAAGCCTCTATCACTGTTGACCGCGCGTCGTTTTGCTAGTCAAAATTAAAATAACTATACTACTACTGTAGCAGTGGTGAGTCTAGGTCGATCTCACAAAGAGTGCGTATAAAGTATATGAAATGAAATTAATCGGTGTTTACACTAATGGGGGGGGTTTGGATTTTTGAAAGGAAAAATAAAAATAAGACTATCTAATAAAAACAAATTAAAGAAAACATGAAAAATATAAAAATGGGAAATTTGGTAGGGACCCGGTTCTTCAGTTCAATCTCGGCCTAAACCCTAACTAAGCATATTTTATTAATTTGTTATTTTTTAATCTCTCCTAGAAACTATTAATCGTGGGTTAAAAATTAACCTGAGTTTTTCCTTAGGTTTTGTTTAATCAAGATAGGATCGTTGATTAAACCTAACCACTGAACAACCTAGGATACGATCTCTAGATTTAATTAGGCGGTAGCATTACAAATTAGGAAAACCGATTAATCAAGGCAACAACTACATACGATGCGTCATTTAACCTAGGTCATATTATCCCTAATGATTACGAATCATTAGTCGCTACACATGAATTTCAACATAACAATTACGGATTTTATCAAAATTCTAGCAATAGGTTCGCAATTAGCAATTCAATGAATGCATTAAAATTACCAATTCACAATACACAATGGGTTCATACACAAATAACCGAATAATAACGAAAATCTGATTATCCATACACAATACCCAAATCCATTAAAATAGGATAACATAATCAATTCTTAATGAGAGAAAGAAACAACAAAATAATAATAAAAATACTTAACCCTAGCTATCGGCATCGATTTCACCTCCGAACCGATGTCGAGATATTTAGCCTATCATGGGTCTTTTCCGAAAAATTGCTTCAGCCCCATCCAAAGTCCCTACTCAAATATCCCCTTGACTTTGCCTTTAATTTATCTCAGCCCAACAATGTCACTGTTCATGACGTGACAAATTAATTCTCCTTGCTCTTAAATCTTCTTGTTCTCTGCGTGACTGCATTGATCTCCTCACGGCTACGCCTGTTGCGTGAAGCTCCAGCCACAGTAGTAGCCAGCTGAAGCCGCAAGCTCCCACGTCCAAGCCGCCAGCACACGCCAGCTGCTCCTGGGTCACGCCTGCTTCTCCTCTGCACCGGCACTCCTCTCCTATGCTTTTTAATTTATTTCGGTAGTCTCTCTATTTTTAAAACCCTCACGCCTCTCCTGTTGCCAGCCAACGCATGAGCTGTGGGTTTCGTTTTCATTAAACGCTGCTGTCTCCCTTTAATGCCAACTTTTACCTTTTTGTCTCTTTAATTTTGCTGCTACTTGAGTTATTGCTCTCTAATCCCACGTGCCTGTTGTTTTGTGACAAGACAATTAAGGGTCACTTGTCAATTAAATCCTCTTGGCTCTTCTCTGTTGGCTTCTTGTTGCTTCTTTCATATATTTTCGTCTCTCATTTAATTGCTGTCCGTAGCCCTTTGTGCGTGACTTGTGCGTGCTCCTCCAATTTAATCTCTTTTAATTTTACTATGCTCCGCCTCTCATTCGACGCCACGTTGCTCTCCTTTGATTTATTGCTGTTGATTTTAATTTGCTCCCATAGTTGCGTTTCCTGTAGCGTCACACGTTCCTCTCTTGTTGATTGCATTTTT
>JANZLH020000007.1:1347845-1362065 GCA_026770325.2 Erythroxylum fimbriatum | reverse complement strand
TTTTTCCTTCACTTCGTTCTTTGCTCCCACTTGCATTTTTCGTTTCCGTTTTGTTCACGAGGTTGGGATTCGGAAACGGGTCCCAATATTGACACTATCCCTTGTCCTCACTACCCGTGAAAGATTTTCACACTTAATAACACGACTGACTCGTGTTAACCTCAACAGAGGATTTTTCAATACTCCTTTAACGAAAAGACAATAAATAAATAACTCAAGTGATTAACTATCTAAGAACGAAAACATAAAATACTTAAGATAGAAACACTTCCCTATGGGTTCAGCTCCTCTGAAATAGATCAGAAAGTTGTTAACACAAAATAGGCTGATTCATGCACATTTCAGATCCAAGTTACAGCTGCGGCAGAAAGACTTCATGCAAGATAGATCCAGCAAATAAACCTCCACACAATAATTTACTGAAGCCTCACCACGATGAGTCACACACCCATAACAAATAAGACATTCACAACCTTCACCACATCAATTGTGCAACCTACCATAAAAGAGGGTGAAAACCATGAAGATATTTGCAGTTGCACGTTCATGAATACAATAGAACGTGTCTTGCGTTATCCAGTCAAAATCCCACAAAACAATTTTTCCCACATAACCAAGAAGTCTTCACACACACGTTCACTTTTTAGATAACTCACTACACACACACAATCTCTAAAATCCTATGACTTCATTTCAACCCACTTAAAAACAATTGTTATCTTCTTCACATATCCTACTTAAAATATAATTTTATCACAACTGAACCATTATCCAAAAATCCAAGAAGCCAGCTGTGCCTAATTTAAATTCAATCAATTTAGATGTGAAACTGAATTATTTGCTAGGTCTAATTATCCAAAAATTCCAAAATTCAATAATAAGATATATACCACATATCTTAATAATCTTCCCCCTTTTGGCATTGTTTGTTACAAATATGAAACTCCCCCTAAATAAAATAATTGGACATATAATCTACATGAGAAAAGAACTCCCCCTTAATCCATCATCAAGTTCCAAAGAACATCCAACAAATTCTTCAAGTTCAAAAACATCCAAAGAAACAATAATGAATAATTATCCAATCGTCCAAATTTCTCCCTCTTGGGACAAAAAGACGTCAAAAAGCAAGACTAAAAGTCATAAAGATGCCTTAAAATATCCCCCTGAATTGAACAGTCACCAAAAACAATCTGATGTCTTCCCCTTGGAACAAAACAATACCCAAAACGAAGAATGTATTCAATGCGATCAATCTCAGCGAATAAATAAGTATAAAAATTAGCAATAGGTGCAGTGAAAGAATCATAAGCAAGTAGTGAAATAACAGAAAGCCAAGATGACCATTTGCTACCAGTTAATACATGTGCCAACATATCATTACTTATTTCAATTCCATCTTCATAAGACTGATCAAATTCATAAACCTCATCATCATGCATAGCCTCATGTACACATTAATCAACTAAACCTTAGAAAACCCATAAATAAAAACTCAGAAAGACTAAATGATAACTCCTTCGAACCTCTTTTTTTAATAAATAACATCAAACTATACTTAAAAAATGTAAAGCACACCCTAGAAGAAATTTAAACTTGGGCTTATCCCTCGTCACATTATCTCAGTCATCAATTGTCTGATTGATTTCTTCATCTGAAGTAACTGACTTATCCTCAATCTGAACATTTTCTTCAAAAGTAATAATTAACTGTGAATCTGGACAATTTCTTGTTTTTCTTTCACTATGTCTTTGTGCTTGTACTTGACCCTTTTTAACCTAAGAGTACTTCGATAAAATGGGTTTATTCTGAAATTTATGTAAGGGATATAGGGTCCTTCTGTTTTGGCTTCTTTGAAACAACATCTGCAGTAACTTGTAGCATTTTGGCCTTATGTGCCCGATAACTCCGCAAAAATAACACGTGGGAACAAATCTTTGATTCTTCCTCGATGTTTCTTCTTGGAAAGATCTGGGTATATCAATTTTCTCATCATTCACCTTGGAGCACTCACCTTTGTAACTAATGCCTTGAAGATCCCATTTAGCCTTACCGATTTCGATCAACTTTTCTAACTTTTCTGCATCTCCATTTAACATTCTCAAACCCTTTTTGGTACTTGCTAACTTCAGTCTGGCTTCACTAAGCTCGTTTAAAGGTACCATCAATTTCTTCTCTAAATCTTGGATATTGTTCTTCATAGAGAAGTTTTCTTCCTTCAACCTTTCATTCTTTCTACATATTTTCACTCATTTATCAAACATCACTTCGTAAGCCTCATAAATATTCTTTCTTTTGTCATTTGAATCATTTTTATATTTTATCATCTGAATCACTTTTATTACTGTCATAATCTGATATTGAACCTTGAGCTGATCTGTCTCCGTTTTTCTCAAAATTTTCTAATTTGCCCCCTTTTTCGTCTTCAGTTACTTCCTTCTTAGTTATTATTAGGCATGTAACTGGATTTTTGCTATACAAAGCAACTAACACAACACCATTTGCAATTTCTTCTTCACTCGCATATTCACTTTCGAATTCATTCTCACTCCAAGTGCTAGTAAAAGATTTTCCTTTTCTCTTCTTCAAGGTATTAGCACAATCCGCTTGCACATGTCCGAAGCCCTAACACTCATGGCATTGAACTCTTCTTTCTTTTCTTTCACCCTTCTAACTTTTGACTTGTTGTTTGAAGTTGTTATTCAAAGAACTTCCACCATTTTTCCTAAACTCGGATCTATCATTCTTCACTTTCTTTAACTACTTGTTGAAATTTCTTGTCAATAATTTCATATCCTCATTCTCGTCAGATTCATCTTTTACATCATTTATGCCTTTTCCAGTTTCAACTTATAGTGTCAATCCTTTACTCTTTTCTTGCTTGCCCCTCAACAAATTTATTTCAAAATTGGTAAGAATTTTAATTAACCTTCTCCAACGACAAGTCATTGATGTCATGAGCATCCTCGATTGCTGTAATTTTCGAAATAAATCTTAGAGGTAATGATCTCAACGTTTTCTTGACTAGTTTCAGATTGAAATATTTCTTCTCGAGTTGATGTGCCTGATTCACTATATCTGGAAATCTTTAATGAAAATCCCCAGTAGTCTCATTTTCATTCATCTTTAGTTTTTCAAACCTTACAGCTAACATTTGAGTTTTGACGCTATCATAGATTTGGATCCTTCATGAATATTCTGCAAAATATCCCACGCTTCTTTAACCGACTCACAGGCCAATTTCATTGAGAAGCCTCCTTCATCAACTTCACTGAAAATTGCATGCATTGCTTGTGAGTTTCCAAGTACCCTCTCTTCTTTAACTCTTGTGCATGCAAATGGATCATTAAACACTACTTCTCCCTTTTCATCAGTCATCACTGAATGTGTCCAGCCATTTAAAACTGAGTTTCATGCTCTTGTTCTTTGTGCCTGAATGAAGACTCTCATTTATGATTTCCATGTAGGATAGTTAGAGCTATCTAACAGTGGTGGCCTGGTGATCGATGCACCACAAAATATTAACTTACACTCTTACACGAATAATTAACAGCTTACACTCTTACACGAATGGATTGATCGAGCTATCCATCAAGGCTTCACTCTTACACGAATAATTAACAGCTTGCAACACACACCACCAAATATTTCACACGCAAGCTTCCAACACCAAGAACTTCCAATCATTCTATACAGCACAAGACACACATATTTGAACCAAAAATCAATCAACAGTGTATCACTAATACAGAACTCACGGACACACAGCTATATTTCCAAAATTCAATTAGCACACACCCACCAAAATTTCAGTACTACCCCAACAACCACATGGTCGTAATCCACACCGCATCTTATCAAGATATGCATCAATTAGAGATAAAACTCTATCACAATTAGAAGATTATTCCCGATAACTTTTTGAATTCTAATTCAAATAAGGATTAGTGATTAGCTATCCGTGTCTAATTAATATCTTATAGGTCCAATTAATAAAAAAGTCAAAACAAAAATAAGTTGATATATATCATATCCCTAACATTAATTTTAATTAAAACAAGTTAAAATTATTACGTAACCAGTTCATTCACGGGCGATAAATTTAGAAAAAGTATATAAATTAATTAATTGCTTCATATACGTATTTATGTGGTCGGTGTTAATAGGAGAGTAACTGGTTGGTCAGGTGAAATATCAATTGCCCCTCCCACGGGCCCAAGGTTCAAACTTGTAATGATGGCAAACTCACTAGCATGCTATTATTTACTCACTTTTGCTGAATCAAAAGTTGAAAAAACTAATCATGATACTAAAACCGCTTTAATATTTTTGATGGTTGTGGCCAGCAAAATCAATTCCCATACAGGTAATGTACAATCATGATTTGTCATTGACACTGACTGGACGCCAATACCCAAAAAGCAAACATATTTTGTATTCTTAAAATGCAAGCTGTAAGATCTAATATTTTCAGTTTAAACACCATCCAGTCCAGGTAAGCAAAATGCCTACGTTAGAGCTAAGAGTAGAAAAAATGGTTTCGGGTACGGAGTAGAGAAGAACTTGAATAATAAGCCTTCCTTTCTGAATCAAGCAAGTGGAATCGGACATCCAGACACACTGGATGTCGAAAATCTTATGATGAAAGCTATGACACAACAAAACTGTAAAGCTAATGAATTTACGATCAAAGCTATATATGGTTTGCTTTTGTTCTAGGATCATATTAAGACCGTAAATTGCTATGTTTAAAGCTAAAGACGAGACTTTTTTTACTTCTCCTTAGGCAAATGAACATTGCTCACTTCAGAGGGAATGGAGTCTCTAGATATATTAAATCATCAAAATAAAGAAAAATTGTTGCAAAAACAGAAATTATATAAGAAGGAAACAAAAATATAAAACTTACATAGTTCGATCAACGTGTAACCTAAAACTGAGGGTAAGAGAAAGATTTGTTTTATTATTATTTTCCAAAAAAATTAAATAAATATATATATTATTAAACTAAACAAAAGAATTAAAAAGTTGAGTCATGCAAATACTATGTGAAGGTAAAAATTAATCTCATCTATACAAAGAGGGTAACCCGAGATCTTAGCTCCAAAATATCAGGTTACTAAAATACACTAGTGCTTACACTAAGTTCCAACTAGTTTTTAAGAGAGTGCATGGTAGCTTTCTTATAATTCCTAGAGATCATTAACACCTCTCTAATCTAAAGAACATATTTCTCTGGGCATATTTATCTATAGATTTATTTTATTACTGTAAGAAGATATATAATATAAGGAGAATAATATGAAAACCACCTTAACGTTATACAACTCCTACCAAATTATTGATTACATCAGAGTTATACATAAGAATTCCAAGGACAAAAGAATTCTATTTTCATAAATTCCTAAGGGCGTTAAAACTTTATTTTAGTGCACCTTTAGATTTTGTGTAACGAGTCGATCGGATGCCTTTCCCACTTCACATCAACCTCGACCTACTTCTAACTTCTCAAGCACTACGAGCCCAGTGTTGATCCCATGTTGTTGATAGTTTTATATGTAAAAAATTTCTTACTGCATGTATACAAATTCGTAACTCGTAATATAAAAGATATCGTTTCCATGAGGATTGATTAGTCAACTAATAACTTGAATGCACTTTGTCTAACTACTTAATTAGGTTTAAGGCAATAAGAAGAATAATTAACTCACAATTAAGATATTTCTTTAATTGTTTATTAATATGATATTTGTAGGTCTATTAAATTATCAACTCTCTTTGTGCACCTTAACATATATAACCTGATTCAATCTCTTGATTTATTATCAAGTATAAATATAACACAAAGCATTAATATATATTGAATTCAACAAAAATAAAGTTAAATGAAACAGTTCAAGAATAATCGTTAATATAGATTTAGAAATTTATAATCATGTTCAACATCCCATTAATCAAAATTAACATCCAACAAAATGAAATATAAGAAGACAAAAGAAAGGAAATAACTTTAAGTTTTGATTTGGAAATTCTAGAAAAAAATGGACTTGATCTTGAAGTTGCCACTTTTATCTACTTGTTTATGATGTGCAACATCCTTTTTGTTTGTTTTTTTTTGCTTTTCCTTAAATACTTTTTGAGGATTCTAAGGTTTCCTCACTTGTTTTGGTTCCAAAAATAGCCCTAAAATGTTAAGAATACAAAATTTTATGTGTTGGAAAAGTTGTGCACGGTTGTGCATCCTATCCAGAATTTCTATTATAATCATGATATAGGCTTATTCCAATGTAGCTAGTCATGCATGATCGTGCAAAATCATGCACAATTGTGCATCTTCCTATTTTAAGTTCTTCTTCATCTTTTCTTCAAATTTTCCTATTTTCACTCACTATCAAACACCATTCACTTTCTTGTAGGTTACAATAACCTATGTCCTTTGCATTTATTGTGTAGTATGCACTTTCTAGGGTGTATAGCTTACTTTGGTTCCTATATAGCTAATTAAGGTTTTGACATGCCTGGTCAAAATTATTTATGTAGGGGTCTTTCATGGTCGGTACGGGTCTCTGTAGTATTGCTAATCTTGGACATGTTCTAAATGTATGTTATTTTAAGTTATATTTACTACTCTTGCTTGTTATTTTTTCAATATTACGATTATTATTTCTCTTTAGTATTTATTTGTATTGTGTTGTATTTTTTTATTTAGTTGTTTTTCTTATCTTTTATGTCCATTTGATTGATTGATTTAGTTTACTTAATTTCTTAGATATGTATGCACATCCATTTATAATTTTGTAAGATCTTCATGACACATTGCATGTGGGTCCATCGAAAATAAGATCTCTACTAGGTAAGAGGATAAGGTTGCATACTTTCAGACCGCTCCAGACCCCCTGCCTCGACGTTACTTAAACTGGGTTTTGATTATTATGACAACGACTCGCTAATAAACACATCAAACAACCCTTTAAAAATTTAGAATAAATCCTTGCTCTGAAATAACCGAACAATTAAAACGTAAAAAATATTAACAAGAACCCAATTCTAAGCCCTAAACATATAGTTATCTTCTAAGAAAACACTTAAAACACTATTAAACTTCTAGAAAGTATACTAAGTTTTATAGCTATCACATGTCCTTATCCAATGATAGTTAGTTTCTAAAATTTCACTCTCCATCAAAATTCAAGACAAATCTCACAATTCTCTGCCTTGACTTGAATGATCTAATATCTAACCAAGAATTACGCTAGCCATATATGCCATTAAGGGCTTTAAATTATATGAAAGTTCACTAAATCCAAGTTATGTTTAAACCTTTTTGTACAGTTAAAAACTTTGTCAAGATATTTATTACGTTATCACTTATCACTATTTACTGTATAGAAAATACCTTATCCTCAATGATATTTTGAATAAATTTTAATTTAAATCAATATGCTTTAATCTCTCATGATAGACATGACTTTTAGCTAAAATTAATGCACTCTAATTATCACAGTAAATAATAGAGTTTTTCCACAATAAGACTATATAACTTCATCCCTTCTTTAAATCCTTTCATTAATGACATGTATTATATTAATATTGTAAATAAAGCAATTGTCGACTAAAGTGATAATTTTCAACTAATTGCATGTACAAATAAAGTAAAGATATATAACATGTCAATAATCTCCTCTTAAAAGATATCCTTTACAATTAGAGTTGGTATAACTGATAATATTTCTAGTTGTATCATCAAAACCATAAGCATATCAAATATTACCAATACCTTTTAAGTATTGCATAATCCACTTAATAGCTTCCCAATAAGCCTTTCCTAGATTCTCATAAACCTACTTACCACATTAATAGTATATACCGGATCTGTCTCATACAAATCATGAAATATATCATAATCCTAACTACAATAAAATATGAAGCTTGCATTATATAATCCTTCTCTAAGTCACTAATATTAATATTAAAATGTGTTGCCAAAGATTCAAACCAAATTTAACTGATCCATTTAAAAAGACTATAGAATCTTTTCATTTTACATTTGTTGTTTCAAGTATAGTAGTCACCTTTTCTATCCCTCCAAATTTCTATGCCTAAAATTTTCTTTATTGCACCCAAATCCTTCATCTTAAACTCACTACTCAAGATGCTCTTTAGGTTATTAATTTTATCCTTATTTTTAGTTGCAATTAACATGTCATCAACGTATAGAAAAAGATAGATCCATAAACCATTTGATATCTTCCAAAAGTAAAAAAAATTATCAAAATAATTTTAAACAAAACTATAACACAATATGAATGCATCAAACCTCTTGTACCACTGCCTTGATAACTATTTCAACTTATATAGGATTTCTTTAACAAACATTTATAGTCTTTCTACTCATAGTGAAGAGACCTTGTTGATTGTGAAATATAAACATGTTCTTTTAAATTTGCATTTAAAAATTCAATTTTCTTATCAAGTTGCTTTAACTCTAAATTGGATGTGCTTACCCTGTCTAAAAGGATTCTTATGGTTTTATGCTTCACAAATGATGAGAATACATTATGGTAATCAATTTTCTCCTATGTGAAAAACTTGTGCCATTAATAACACCTTGAACCTAGTTGGCTCAACTTTAGAGATTCTTTCTTCTTAAAGACCTATTTGCATCCCACTACTTTTACATCCTTAAATAAAAGTATAAGTTCTTATGTCTCTTTTTATTTTTAAAGACTGCTTCTCCTCATTCATGCCAATCGAGCATTCTACTACTTCTTTACGATATGCTACATCTCCATAAGTATGTGGTTCACCATAATCTATGATTTCAGCTACTTCTGAGGCATATGTTATAGGATTACTTTCAACAACATCCATATAAGCTAAATACCTAGTAAGTCTCATAATTATCACTCCTTGTCCTCTTTTTTGCTACACTTCTTGATTGTTCCTCATATACATTCGTGGACTAAAATTTCACTATATTAAAATTTTAATTTCAAACTCCATCATTCGGTCAAAATCTTGATCCTTTTTTCTTGTAAGATTATCGAGCCCTTTCCTCTGTTTAATCATAGTCTATTATTCAAAGGTAACATCTCTATTAATAATATACCTTGTAGTTCTTTCCTTTTCAATACACCATAATCTACACCTTTTAACTTTGACATAATATCTTAGAAATATTCATTTCATCATCATATACTCCATTTTATCATCATTAAAATCTATTACAATTGATGAATATCTGTTCACCAGATAAGCAATAGTGCTAATGACCTCAACTAAAAAATGTTTCAAAAGTATAGCATTTGACCACTTCTATCAATCACATTGTGTGAGTATTTGGTTCATTCATTCTATAACTCCATTTTGATATAGTGTATGGTGTACATTACGATGCCTCACTATATATTACTTCTTTTAGAACTCATTGAAGGTCTTATTGCAAAATTCCAACTCATTATTAGTTATGAGTCTTTGACTCCAGTATGTTTTTTAATCATTTTCCTTCACATTTTAAAATTTATAAGTACTTCATCCTTCCATTTCAAAAAATAAACCCAAACTTTTCTTGAGTAATCATCAATAAATATGACAAAGCAATTACATCATTTGTAGGGTTGAACCAAATCAGGACTTTTTAAATCTGAATGAATATAATCAAGGATGCTAGTCGAAGTATGCTTACCAAAACTAAATTTGAACCTACAACACTTATCAAGAACATAAGACTCATAAAACTTCATCTTCCTAGTCACAACTCCATCTAATAACCATTTTTTAATCAATAGCTTGAGGCCTTGCTGACTCGTGTGAACTAAACTACAATGTCATAACTCTATACTATCATAATTATTCTACCTTGATGATTGAGATATAAACACTAATCCCATCATTATTTTGCCTATTAAGATATAAATTCCATGTTGTAATTTTATTTTATTATAGTGATGGCACCCTTTAACACCTTAAGTTGTC
This sequence comes from Erythroxylum fimbriatum, assembly GCA_026770325.2. NCBI lineage: Eukaryota > Viridiplantae > Streptophyta > Magnoliopsida > Malpighiales > Erythroxylaceae > Erythroxylum > Erythroxylum fimbriatum. The sequence continues at coordinate 1,352,090 of JANZLH020000007.1, read as the reverse complement.
ATCACCACCACAAGACTTATACCTTTGACTATTAAGAGTGCTTGTGAAAATCATATTCTTCTAAAGCTCATGAACATATTAGACATCCAATGTTCTAGGAATTCCATCATGCATTCTAATCTATATTTAACCATTACATTTGACATCATGCTTTACATATTTATCCAATCTATTAATACCATTCATTCTTTAAAAAAACATAGTTATTTTTTTTATTAAATGTCATATGAAAAGATGCATCAATGTCCACCACCTACCAATTTGTAAAATCAAAATTAGTTATAGTCATAACGTCATTGACTCTTTCATTCTCTCTATCGAAACTTTCTTATACTACAATAAAACTTGTTTTTCTATCTATTTCCTTTTTCTCATTTCTCTTCTTTTGTTGTAGATGGTCCCTTTTAAATTGTCAATTTCCTTTATAGTTAAAGAGTCAAATAAATTTAGCCTTCAATTTAGTTAATGACATTCTCCTATTTTCAAAATCCCATTCCTTGTTCCTAACTTTGTTAATAACCACAACCACATTTGATTTTTCTTTATATATGCAAATTCTTTTAGATATATAAATCCTTCACATCACTGATAAAAATTGTCACTCTATCAACAATGCTTTCATATAAATTAGGTAAGGAACACAAAAAGATTATTACTTTATCCTCATCATCAAATTAAACCCCAATACCTTGTAAACCTAAGATGATGAAATTAATATTACTAATGTAATCTTTTTTGTTGTGCACTTTCTTTTATCCTCAAGGTATACAAATGTTTCTCTTAACATAAATGATTTGTTAAGGATCTCTTCTAATACTTACTTTCAAGTTGTTTCCATAATAATGCAACAATTGTTTCAGTAACTACCTCTCTCAAGACTTCATCTCCCAAGCTCAAACGTATAATGAAGTGCACCTTTTTTAAAATCTCCTTCCTTTTAATGTCCCCAAATTCTTTGACAATTTTTCTTCTCCTTCCAACACTACTACATATCCGTACTAAATAAGAACTACCCTCATCTTCACTTTCCATAGATTGAAATCATTTAATCTATTGAATTGCTTAATACTAAACTTACGAAAGACATCTTGACAATAAACCTTAGGCACCATTACTAATTATTGCACAAGCAGAAGCTATATATGAAGAGACTAAATTAAAAAACACATAATTTACATGGTTGAACTAATATATGACCTACATACATAGGCAAGGAGATAGATCTGTTTTATTACCATGAGAAGACAATATAAGGTGAATAGTATGAAAACTACCTTATCCTTATACAACCCCTATAAAAGTATATAATCACTAAGGTTACATATATGAATTTTAAAGAAAGTGAAAGTCTATTTCAATATATTCCTAGGGATATTAAAAATCTATTTTTGTATGTCCTTAAATGTTATATTATGAGTCTGACGCTTATTCCATTATTGAAACTAGTGCTAGTCTACTTTTGATTTCTCAATTGCTTTGAAACATACAAACCCAATGCTAATCCCATATCCCTATTCGGTACCAGCTAGCTTTTTAAATTTTAGTTTATACCAAAATTTAAGGCATATATAAAAATAATGAAAAAATAAAAATAGAAAATGTGAAAATTTAGCACTAATTTTAAACTTACATCTTCTATACATCTAAAGAATGGTACTTCTATAAATCTAAGTACTTTAAACTTACCATTATTTTTGTTGATTAGTTCTAAACAAACTATGAAAATAAATAAGCTGAAATAACGTGAAAATATGTTAATCTAATGTTTTATTTTTAATTGAGTAAGATACTGAATGTTTAAGTAAACTCATCAAAATTTAAAGAAATTCTTGAAATTCTTAATCAACATATACAAATTTTGTTATAAAATTGTTGATAAGGTTTTTATACACCTTTCTTAATTTATAGAACTCTTAATAGGCTAGATAATTTAGGTATATGTGAACACTTACTTAAAAAAGTGTAAGAGACCTAATAATTATTTATAATAAATTTATTGAATCTCTCTATCACAAGTTCAATAAATACCTAACTCACACTAGTAAGGTGTCATTTTCCACTAGACTTCAAACCAACCTAATTAGATTACTTATTGAGCTACTTAATTATTTTTATACTAGATCAAATTTATTTTGAGCTTTAATTTAAAAATTAGACAATTAATAAATGTATAATAATAAATATAGCATTCTCCTTTAAAAAAATGTTAATTACCATATTTTTAGTATGGAAAAATAATAAAGGTTAAGAAGGTCAACTAAAAATGTATTGGTTAAATTTTTGAAAGCTATTTGGTTTATAGATAATCAAAATTCATCATCAAGTATCGTAAGACTTTTGAAACCAGAAGATATCAAAAATATTATACATTAGAGATCCAACATAATCACCCACATCTAATAATCTTACAAGTATGAACGAGAATTTTTAGAATATAAAACGACAATGGAATTCGAATGATTAATAATATACCATGTCTCATTTTTTTTACTCTTGATTTCTCTAAAGTTTATGTTAAACTAAAATATAAAAATATGATTTCTTTCATTATATATCAAATTGAATTAGATAAATCCATTATGAGATATAAAATTATATCCCTCTATATCTCATCCAATTGTATATAGCTCGAGAAACTTAAATGTGTTTTCATAGTTTATATCTAGGTTAAATAAACATCTATCCAATTGTTTAATAATAAATGTAATGTTTAGCCTAGTACACAATTTAGCATACATTAGGCTACCAATTACACTAAAATAAGGAACATTCTTGATGAGCTCTCTTCTAACTTTGTTTTTTAGATATTTTTCCAAAGATTATATCTCTTTAGGGTAGATCAATGTTGCAAAAGGGTTATAACATTATGTATCAAACATTTTCAATACACGTTCAATGTATGCTCTATAAGAGAGATCTAACAAGTTTTAAAATGTGTCTCTGTGAATCTAAATATGTAGGACAAATGATGCTTTAACATTATCTTTTAGGTCGAAATTCTTGAACAAAAATTGCCTAACCTCATGCAACTTCCGAAGTCATTTGATTCAAATAAGATATTATGACAAAATTAGAAATATGATCTTTCCTTTAACCTTGTAGTATAAAAACCTCTCAATTTTATCTTCTATATATTCAAATGAGATTATTACCTTATCAAAAATTAGGTACCATTAATAAGAATATTTTTTAATTCATATATGGATTTCCTCAGTTAATAAACAAAATAAGTTTTGTTGTCCTCATAAAATTTTTTTGTTAAAGAAAATGATTTTATTATCCATTTGATATGGCTCCATATCATAAAAAGCTACTATTTCTAAGCTCACTTTGAATGCATCTTTGGAAGATACAAGAGAAAAGTGATATAATTACATTATGTCTTTCTAACTGAAACACTTGGTAACTTGCCTTGCTTTAAGCAACTCAGTCCTATCTTAAGAGTCCTTTTTGGTCTTATAAACCCATTTATATCCAATATTTTTATAAATTTAAGGTAATCTATAAGTTTTTATACTTGATTATGTTTCATGGACTACATTTTTTCTTGTTTCATGGACTACATTTTTTCTCTTAATGAATCCTAACACAAAATTATATAAGGAATAAAAACATCTGAAACTATAACTAGATCAATAACATGTCTAGTGTAATAGTTATTCCCATCAAAATAAATTATACAATCAAATGATATAGATACCTTCTCACCCTAATGTATCTCTTTAAATAAAAATGTTAACATTATCATATGGTATAAGAACCTCATTCGACATATGTGAGGTTCATGATCTTATACTTGAATTACATTATGTATAAAATCTACTAATGCCGACTAAATGGGTAAAGGAGATGAAATTACAATCGTATGTTTATCTTATAAACTTTCAGAATGACCAAAATTATTAGACATATTATATTATAGAAATTTAACTATTTATGACTATAATTCTATGTCATATTTCTTTAAAATAGAGAACAGTAGCCTTTAGAGTGATCTAGATAACCTATAAAATAGAAACATGTCAAAAGAGAAAAAATTTTATTTTTATACGGATTATAAAAACATACCTTAATAGGACAACACTAAACTTCAAGGTGAGTGAGATTTGGTTCCTAACTTTTTTGTAACTCAAAAGGTGTTATATATATTGATTTTCTTAAAACTCTACTGATTGAGCCCAAGTTTATCTTATAAATTGGCTACACTTTTATGGCTGTTAATGTACTTTTTGACTCTTAATTCGT
>JANZLH020000007.1:1335512-1347745 GCA_026770325.2 Erythroxylum fimbriatum | reverse complement strand
CCGAGGTTGCATCCTATACTACAATCCTTGGTATAAATTATTTTTGACCGGTTTCCAAGGATCGATCTTAGGATCGAGCGACGAGCCGCGATCATCTACTTACAATGCATAAGGCAATATTAATAGCCTCACCCAAAGTTATTTTGAAATGTTCATCTTTTCTGTATACTACTCATTATATCCTTTAGGGTATGATTATGCCTTTTAACCAATTAGTATGTTTACAACTACTTGACACAGTAAATTGAGCTATATATTCCTTAAGATTCTAGATATTTAAAAATAAATATTTTTATTGTATAAAAATATTTTAGTTTTTTTAAAATTGCTCACCATTATGATTAGAATTACAATCAATGAAAGTTTGAAAATATATGGAATCCTAAATAATGGGTACATATAATTAACAAATATCAATATTAATTATTTCAAGAAGATTAGAGCTATAAGTTAACCACTTTTCTTTAATTTGGTCAACTTGCCTCTATAAAAGTCGACACATGTTTTCTATTTATTAAGATTAAGAATTAGAAGAATATTTTCTCTATCAATCTTTTTACTCTTTTTTTAGAAATGTGGCTTAATGTTTTATACTCTTATGTAAAGGAATTTTCCTTTATCAAAGGTCTTTTGGTAATAACATATTAAAAAATATATTTAAACTCATAGATATCATCAAAAGTCAAACTTATCATGTATAAACCATATGATAAAAATGTTATACCAACATGTTTTACATTAAAAGACAATTTTACACTAGATTCTTTTATTATAAAATTATAGCCTTCTTTATGAAAAAAATTCATAAATTAAATTCTATTTGAAAGAAAATATATAAAATGTGCCATACAAAATAATTTTAAATCATGTATCAAGATTCAAACAAATAACTCTTAGAAAATCTACATCGACATCTTTATTATTGACATCTATCAATTTATTGGCCCTCTCTTTGACATGAACCTATGCATCATGGAAACAATATCATTAGGAGCTCTATTGTCTAGTTAGAACGAACTTGATTTATCTATTACAACATTACATTCAAAAGTAATAATAGTCAACAATTTATTACCAAACTGTTCATGCTTTTTCTTTCCACACTTTGTATTTTATATAGTGCAATTTCTTATAATATTTCCTTTTATAGAAAAAATATCTCATACTCTTTATAACATCCCCAAGACTCCTCATTCCACTCATATGACTGAGTTCTTTGAGATTTTTAGATGTATTACCTTTTTTAATTTAGGTTTAGCTAGTTTATCTATGTAATGTTTTTTAATTTCTTTTACTAAACTACATAATGGATAATAAGAGAAATAATATCTAAAGCCTCATTTTGAGGATCATAAGTGGTCATAAGGTTACTAAACTATTAATCGTAGGTTAACAACAAGCTCTGTTAACCCCAATTTTTCTTTAGGTCATGTTTAATTAAGAAGAGCTCGTTAATTAAACCTAGCTATCGAACAACCTAGAACAAACTCTCTAGATGTAATTGGACAATCACATTACGAGTTAGGACAAAAAATAATAAAGGCAACAACTAGAAAAGCTTGGGTCATTTAACTTAAGCTATGTTAGCCTTAATGATTAAAAACCATTAGTTATTATAAATGAATAAAAAACATAACAATTATGTATTAAATTCGATTGGTTCATACATAAAAACAATCAAAAAGAACATTTAGTAATTCTTACACAATACCCAATTCAATAAACACAAAATAACATAATCAATTCCTAAGAGAGAAAGAACAAAAAACATAATGGAGAGAATCTTAGCCGAGTTCTTCAACGTCGATATCACCTTCGAACTGACGTTAGGAAGCCTAGCCATATGGGTCTCTAAAGGAATGGAGCTTTGCCCCTTCTGTTCTTCATTCTAGCAAAACAATTCATCAAACTATTCATATCTTTTTGCCGTCAAAATGATGTTTTTATACTGAAAAGTAGAGTTTGTGGACAGTTGGCCAAAGTCACAGGTGTCACTATATTGCTCATAGCCATGAATGCCCTAGTTGAGGCTCACGGCCATGTCATGCCCATGCAAAATGAGTCATGGGTGTAACAATGGTGGTCATGCCCATGATAAAATTTTCATGGTCGTGAGACATTTTTTTGCAACATGTACTTTTCATTTTTATGCATTTTCTTGTATCCTCTTCTTTTAATCCTTTTTCTTCTTTCTCCATAGAGACAAATGAGTGTGAATCTCAGGAAGATGACTCAAATATTGTGCTTTTGATTCACTTTAGCTCGTTCACTTCCAAATTGTACCTAAAACTAAATATGAACTAAAGTGAATGTTTTAAGCATTTCATAGCAATAATCACTAAGCGTTGTGAAAAAATGTATAATTAATTAAGCACGTATCAATTTCCCCCACACTTAGCTTTTGATCTTCCTCAGGAAAAATGTCAAAATCAAAGTGACAACCCAAAAAATTTACTCATTTTTAATATATCCCAAGAGTAGATAGTCATAAGTAAAGAGAAATAACTTCCAAAACCATAGCAAGATCTCAACATTCAACGCTTCTATTCATGATCAATCAACAATCATTACCTTTAGAAACTGAGCAATCTAGAGGTAGACTTGGACAAAATGTGTTTAAATAGGGTATATTCATAGGTACACTCAAACACCATTCATGATCAAGGCACTCCATAACTTTGCATATCATTTCATTTCTCCACTACTAAGATTCATATGCATTTTTATGAATCAAAGAACTTTTTCAGGTTGTAATACGGGAAAGGGTAAGGTGATATGTATTTGGGTAATATAGCATAAAATCTATTAAAGCTAGTGAAGCAAGAGAAACATTTAATATGACATCAAGCACAAAAACTAACATACATTCAAAACTAAGTACCATCAGCTATAATGAATACAAAAACTACATTTCACAACTTAAATTCAATATCTTAGACCACAAACCACATGAAGTATAAGGAATTAGAAGGAATCGTTCACACAATTGATAACAAACAATACATTATAACCATAAATAGTGATCCTTAAAAAAAAACACCTACCTTATATGCATTATACTCAAATCAACCATTCCATACAACTTTAGGAGGAGAAACTAATAATGAATAACTTTGTAAAAACAAATGCATTTCCTCTTTAATACTTTTAAACATTTTTTTCTTTTTTTCCTTTTTTTTTGTTCTTTTGCTTTTCTCTTTTTCTTCTTTCTTATTCTTTTTTTCAATAGAAATTGAAAGAAGCTACAACTATAATGGAATTCATAATATGAAATTTTGACAAATATACCTAACCCATATATATGTACACCCCTACACTTAGAATTTTGTACATCCACAATCATCAATAATAAATAAATGCTGCACTAGCTTTAAGGCTTGGGTAGGAAAATTGATTAGCTTTAAGGCAAGTAATGTGGTTAGCTCAAAACGAAAGGATAATAAAGCTCAAGGGGGTTTAACAAAGAAAAATTCATGTCAATGGGTAGGCTATTTGACTAATGTAGTTTATAAAAGAAAGAATGCCTATATCATTTCCACGTTAATGCGTGTGATAAAATTTGTCTTAAATAGAAAATTAAATCAAAGTTACGATGTACATGTTATAAAGGTCACAAATAAACAAGAGACAATGATATGGATGTTTCAGTTTATTAGAGCTCGAAATATCACTAGCTTGTGTCCACCACTAGTCATTATTCTTTTAAAGATAATACATATTGACCAATCAGAAGAGTAAAAGTACATGCTAAGTTTCTATGGATTCTTCTAGCCAATGCACTCTCTAATCATGATTGCATAGTCCTAGAAGTAATAGAAAAAGAGAAAAATATTTTCTTATTTGTTTGCTCGATTTTCTCTCTCTTTTTGTTGAAAACTTAAAATCAAGTAAGAAACAAACAACTTAAAAACACACATGCATATAAGAATGAAATATGAAAATATAAAGGAAAAGAAATAAAAGGAAAAGAAATAAACTTCCCTTGGGTTGCCTCCCAAGCAGCGCCTTTGTTTATTGTCCCTGGCTCGACACATTGTTTTCCTCATCACGTGATAAAATTATGATCTTCAAGTGTCACTTGCGCTTCCTCCACTTGAGGTTCTTCAGGATAGAGCCTAGGTCGATGACTCTCATTTTTAATTTCCTCCCTATCTTTAGAATATCAATCTCTGCTGAGTCCCTGCACTCTAGGAATATCTCTTCACCTTTCTCCTCCTCATTCAATTTCTCCAATCTGCTAAGTCAAGGTGAGGGGTTAGTTTCAACATCAATTAGGAACTCAGTATTTACCTTTGAACTAAATGATAGATCATTTTTTGCTTCTAGCTCCTTCTTCACTTTTCTTCACAAGCAATTCTTTGAGTAGCATTCTTAACATTCTCAAGCTCTTCTTCACTCTGTAAGGTCTCTGCACTAACATCCCTTAGGTACCCCTTAGGTTGAGATGGTTACATTTCTTCGCTTTGTGATGCTAGGAGGTCGAGAGCTTCCATCATTTGACCCATCTAGCTTGCCAAGTTTTGGATTCTCAACGTTGTATCTTGGTAGAATTGCATCACAACTTCTTGCTAGAATTACTGTACACCATGTTGCAATTGCAAAGTATTAGCAGTCATAACATTAACCACTTCTTCCAAAGATGTACCTGAGTTTTGGTGGCTCTCCAAATATTGGACGCTAGACCTTGTATCTTGCCAAAATTGCCTTCCATCCTGTTGGAATGGTAGAGTATTCTACCGAAACTGTAGATTATTTTATTGAATTTGAATATTGTTAGTAGCCATAACATTAAGTAATTCTTCTAGAGATAAACCTGAGTCGTAATAAGAAGCTTATAGTCTATATGAGAATTGTTGTGCATTCTACAAACTATCATGAAAGTAATTTTAATGGTTATCCCATCCATAACTAAAGTTTGGTTGATCACTCCGAGCTTGGTTATAGGATTGGGAATATGAGTTGTGGGAAAAATTGCAATCAAGAGCATTGATAATATCCAATAATGATATATTCCCTTCCATATAAAATTTTTTTCACACAAAAACTAAACAAAAAAATGAAAAGATCAAGAAATAATTGAAAAGAAACTAATTATAAACAAATATATACAAAACACTAATTAAAATCAAGAATAAAAACTAACGCACCACACTCCCCATAAATGATGCCAAAATTGACGTAGTGCATTATAATACTACTTAAAATAACTAGACCTATAACTATAATAGTGATGAGTCTAGGTTGATCCCATAGAGAGTGCGTGTAAAACTTTTAAAATGAATTCAATCGGTGTTTAGGTTATGAGGGGGAGGGGTTGTTGTTTTTCAAATAAGAAAATAAAACTAAACTAAACTAATGAAAACAAATTAAAAAATAAAAAATGATGAAAAGTGATGAATGGCGTTAGGGACCCAGTCATTAGTTCAATCTTGGCCTACTCACAATTAAACATACTTCACTTAGTTGTTATTCTCTTACCTCTCCTAGCAACTATTAATCGTAGGTTAACAACAAGCTCTGTTAAGCTTGATTTTCCCTTAGGGCATGTTAATTAAGAAGAGCTCATTGATTAAACCTAGTTATTGAACAACCTAGAACAAGCTATCTATATTTAATTGGACAATTGCATTACGAGTTAGGAAAATAGATTAATCAAGGTAAAACTGCACAAGCTCGGGTCATTTAACCTAAATTATGTTATCCTTACTAATTAAAAATCATTAGTTGCTATAAATGAATTAGAAACACAACAATTATGTACTGTATTCAATTCTAGCAATGGGTTCATACATAAAAACAATCAAATAGAGTATTCAATCATTCTTACACAATACCCATTTCAATAAACACAAGATAACATAATCAGCTCCTAAGAGAGAAAGAACAAAAAAACAATGGAGAGAATGCTTAAATGAGGTCCTCAGTGTCGATATCACCTTCGAATCGGTGTCAGGAAGCTTAGCCCACCATGGGTCTCCAAAGGAATGATGCTTTACCCCTTCTCTTTTTTATCCTTTCGAATCAATACATCAAACTATTCATATCATTTTCCTGTCAAAACAATGTTTTCCCACTAAAAAGTAGGGTTTGGGGATAGCTGGACAAAGTTAGAGGCGCAACTATATTGCTCACGATCGTGATCCATGAGCCTCTTTTGCATAGGTGTGACATGGGTGTCACAACCATGAAAAATGAGTTATGGGCGTGACAATGATGGTCACGACCATGACAATTAGATGCATAACCGGAGCCATTCTTTTGCAACATATACTTTTCATTTTTTTGCTTTTTCTTGTCTCCTCTTCTTGTAATTTTTTTTCTTCTTGCTCCATGGAGACAAATGAGTGTGAATCTTAGGAAGACAACTCAAAATTATGTTTTTGACTCACTTTATCTCTTTCACTTCCAAATTGTACCCAAAACTAAATATGAACTAAAGTGAACATCTTCAGCATTTCGTAGCATTAATTACTATGTTTATAGAATAAATGTATAATCCATTAACTACATATCAATTACACTACACAGAAATGCTTTTCCCATTGTTAAAAACAACCACCGTCAAAGTCTTGCTAACACTTGTAGGTTTAAAGAACTAACATTTACACTAGTTAGACATTAGTAACTTATTCTTACATGGAGATATACATAAAGATGTGTACATAAAACCTCCTCCGATACTAGAATTACCACATCCAATATGGTTTGTCACCTCAAGAAGAGTCTCTATGGTTTGAAGCAAGCAAGTAGGTAGTGCTCTAAACTCACTTCAACTTTGATTTTTAATGGTTTCTTATAATAAAATTTAGATCACTCAATGCACTCACAAAGATATAATATGGCCACTTCATCATCCTATTGGTATATGTTGATGGTGTACTACTAGTAGGTAACTAGCTTGAACTTATTGGGTCTACTAAGCAATATCTAGATAATACCTTCAAAATCAAAGACCTCATACCAACTAAGTATTTCTTGGGTCTTGAATTGGCCAGCTTGTCCTTTATTATAATCTCTATCAGGGCAAGTAGATACTAGACTTGCTTCAATAAATAGGGTTATTGCACTCTATACTGATCCCAACTCCCATGACTTCAAATACAAGATTAGTTGCTAAAAGCGAAGCTATTTCCAGCACTATAACTTATTAGTGTTTAACTAGCTAGTTCATTTACCTAACAACAACTAGGTTTGACATATACTTTATAGTGCAACAACTCCCTCAATTCATGAACAAACCAACCAAACAACTCATGCAAGCAGCACAATGAATTCTCTACTATTCTAAAAGTTCTCTAGTTTTATGTGTATTTCTTTGTGATAACTTACCTCTTTAGCTTCGGGCATTTTATGACAAATTGGGCTACTTACTCTGACACTCGCAAATCTATCACTAATTATTATATTTTCTTAGGCACTTCATTGGTCTCTGGGAAATCTAAGAAGTTGCCAATCATCTCTAAGAGTTCTTCTAAAGCTGAATATCAAGCCTTTCCACCACCATATGTGAGCTATAATGGTTCTTGTATCTTCTTCGAGATCTTAGAATTGAGCATCCTCAAGCAGCTTATCTTCACCATCAAAACAAAAAAACCATTCATATTGTGAAAACCTCCATTTTTCTTGAATGAATGAAGCACAAAAAAATTGACTGTCGTATCATCAATGAAGAAGTTTAGTAAGGTGTCGTCTACCTACTTCCAGCTGCTTCCAATGCTCAAGCTATTAAGGTATTCATAAAAGCTCTCTCTCAATTGACATTTTAGACCTTGTAACTCAAGTTAGGTGTACACAATGTGCATAGTCCAGCTTGTAGGGGCGTGTTGAAGCAAGGATAAGACGATGATAATACCTAGTTGAAGGCCAATATTGGGCTCGCTCAACATTTTCTATTATGCTACATTTTAACTAAATTGAGCCCATAGTTCTATTTTTTCATCTTCTTTTTTGTTTTATTTTTTTTTCAGTTGGTTAAGTTTGTTATAGATGTTTTTCTTTCATTCTTTATAAGGCTATAAATGTAATGTATATGCTTCTAGAAATTGTTGAAGCCATATCAAGATTCCTAAACATGGTTGTAACTATTTACTATAGCCTTGTACAAAGAGCTTATAGATAGGGTGTCACTATTCAATGACAATGTAGCAAAAAATAATATTTACATTTTAATTTTTTTCACAATGTCAGAGCATTGTCAAATATGTACCTTTCTATAGTGGCTTCATTTTTTTTATGTTCTTAGTTACCTTTAGCATGTATCATTGTATCCTTTTCAACTCTTATAGTTTTTCCTTGTCCTTTTTCTTCACCATGTCAGGACCCTTTTACACTAGTATTGCTACTAATCAAGCTTATCAAAATCAACCATATAACCAAAAACACTCTCAAACCAGAAGACCACCTAGTTAATCCATACTACCTTCATCTTACTGAAAATTACTCACTCATTCTAGTCTTTTCTCCTTAATTAGTTTCAACTATCATTCATAGGCCATATATGTATGGGATTAATTTAAAAAAAAACTTAATTTTATTGATGGAACCATTATAATGTTTGCAAGAGATGACCCTTTGTTTGTGTACTTGGAAAGGTGTAACACAATGGTTTTATAATGTCACTCATATTACACCAAGTGTGATATGGTTTAACTCTACTATTGATGTGTGGAAGGACTTAGAGCGTTAGTACTCTTAGTTTAATTCATTTTGGATCTTAACCTACAGAAAGAAATCTACAACTTTCACCAAGGTACACTCCTAGTCTCAGATTAATAAACCTACCTAAAAAAAGTTATGGGATGAATTCTTCAACCTTAGATCTATGCTTAGGTGCAAATGTGAACCAAAATGTTTATGTGATCTTTTGTCTATTATCCAATCCTATTAGGACGGTGACCGTGTCATCAAATTTCCTAAGGGTTTAAATGAATACTATTCCACTATAAAGTAATATATTATGTTTATAGGTCAGCTACCTAACATTAAAAGGCCTTTTTCTATAGTTGATCAATATGAGAGGCAACTAAATTCTCTATAACATTCACCTATTGTTGAACCCTAAGATTTTTACGTTAAATCAAACCCCAAAAGGAGCTACCAACAAAACAACAAACTTGTATGCACTTTTTGTGGAAACAATGGTCACATAGAGGCAAAATGTTATCGTAATCATAGATTCCCTCCCAACCTCTCACGTAGTCCTAAAGTACGTACATCACCAAAGACACCACTCAAAGCATATCAAAGCAATTAATAAGGTGGACACTGGCTTAGATAATTCCCCATTTAAAGTGGATGCTTACTCACTTGCTAAGGAACCATCCCTGAATACTTTAAGGTACAACTTCACTATAAAATATTGTCTAGTAAATGCAGATCTATACAAAGAAGGAGATTCAAAAGGAAAACCAACTATTAATTCCTAAATCAATAGAATTTCTATTGGTCAAAGAGATACATTCAAACATATTTCATCTTCTGTTTTATGGTCATCCATATGGATATTTGATTTTGGAGCCACAAATCATATCAACTATTCCTTGGATTATTTTACAACCTATAAAACATTAGATTCTTTAATTGTACACTACCAAATGGATATTTTTTTAGTCACACAAGCTGGAATTGTCAACATTTCTTCATTGACTCTCATTAATAAGCTTTTCATACATATTTTTTATTCTAATTTGATTTCAATTAGCAAACTCACTAGCTCTGAACATTGTCAACTAACCTTTACCCATGACTTATGTCAGATTCAAGATACCAAGTCATTGAAGATGATTGGCTTTGCTGAAAAATTCAATGGCTTATACTATCACTCTCCACCAACTCAAGATCCTAAGCCTCTACCTTGTAGTGTTTCTTCAGACAACCTATGGCATAGAAAACTATGACACCTCTTAATCAAAGGCTACAAATCCTATCTAGGATAGATTCCCTTTATTAACATTTCAATACACAAAATAATGTGATTTTGTCATTTTACTAAACAAAGGAAGTTACACTTTTATTCTAGTGAATCAATCACAATGTCATGTTTGATCTTATTTAGTTAATATATAGGGTCCCTATCATATATGTAACATACCACTCCCATAGAGCATATGCTCGAACATGCTGGAGAATATTTGAAAACATACCCTATAAAAATGGCACATTAGGACAATCAACTAGCTCATTAAAGGAATTAAACATATCATAAGCATTCTAAAAGTTCATATATTCCCATTTCATTTACAAACATGAAAGTCACATGTATCATTACAATTCACAATCCATATATACATTACACAACATTTGTTTTAGTTTAACGTCAGTACCAAAAATATAATATGAAATGGGATGGTAATATATAAGACAATCTAGACTCCTCAGATTCAGTTGATCAGACCTTTGAGCCATTCATGTCCCCAAATCGCAAGTACTAGACTTTTATTATATAATCTCAGCAGCTAGAACTCCTTTGATCCTAAAAAATACCATTGCAATTTTGATGGGTTTGCGAACTTAGTGAGTGAACCATAATCGAAGTACTTCACTCAAGTCAGATCATAAAACAAGTTATGACCTAATTCAACAAGTATATCATACCATCCTGTATTGAATACCACATCACATTTCATCATACTTCAGCAAGTACATCAAGTTTATCATACTTTCACAAGAATATCATAAAAGTTAGCATTGCATATCACATCACATCGTCCATTTACTTTAACTGTAATTCAATATTTCAAAACAATTCAATAACACATTTCAAATCAATCATATGATACTTGTAATGATGTATATGAAAATGCATATGTGTTTCATTCCCTTTTTTTGTTATGACTAAGTGCCTATCAACCCAATTTACTGTCCCATATCTGTTATGGACATCGAGATCATTTCTAGCCCGTTTCCATTGTGGATACCGAGTCCATGTTATCTAAGCCTGAGACTTTTTTCACAATCCTGAGCTCAAAGCTCTCTTCCCACTCGAGTCACTCTGGTCACAACTCCTTTATCTGATCATGCATTTCAATGTGATGAGATGCATGATTTCACATGCCATGCTTTCATTTCAGTATACTAATGCATTATATCAAGGTCCTCAGATCTAAGTCTGGCATTTATCAATCAGTTGTATACACATTTTAGAATAAGAAATCAGTTTATATAGAAGCACATATAATTAAGTTTACATATCTAAGTTAACTCACAGTACGCTCCAGAAAAGCTATTGCTTCAATGTTCTGGCAATGTCTGGATGTTGACGATTTCCTTGCATGTCTATCGCCATGCAATACACACCTAGTTCATATATCACTTATTTGTTTGATCATATGAATATTCAATCATGCACATGTATATGTATCATGTTTCAATGCATGCTTAATTGACTTTTTGGGTATGTATTATTGTACAAATTTCTTGATCATTCAAACATTATAGCTTGTATACAATTAGTTAACAATCAATTTTATACCTTAAGTAAGCTTGATTTACTCCAAATTCATCAATCATTCATTCACCAAACTTTTCTAGCAATGTATAAACATACAATTTCCCAATTCTCATTCCCAATTACCTCATGTTCTTCAATGCTTATTCATCCATGCCTAATACACATTATTCATATCCTTAAAATCACATTTTCATTCATAAGAATACCTTTATTCCTTTGACAACTCATAATGTCCATATTTGGATACATAGACACCAAAACAATACTTTCTTTAAATTATGACATCAATTAACAACCTAAACTTATTAAGCTCTCAACCAATTAATCAAGTAACAATCAAGGTCCATTCCAAGCCTTAATCAAATCCAAATATGCCAATTTATAGTTACTTTTCCTCAGTTGGTTCAACAAGTACACAAAACAGAAATTATCATTCCAGAACTATGACCACGATTGTGGGGTACCTTGCCACGACCATGACAGAAGGCAAGTAATTAAGCCATGATCGTGCTCTGAGGACCATGATTGTGCACAATCTTTCTTCCTCCATTCTCTACGAATTTCGCATACTTAATCATTCAACACTTGTAATTAATTAATTAATAATAATATTTTAAATAATAATATTGTAATTAAAATATAATTAATTACAATATAATTATTGTAATTAATTATAATTAATTAAAATATTATAATTAATTAATTAAGTACATTATATTAATTCTAAATAAATAAATAATTACATTATAATTAATTAAAAATAATTAATTAATTAGTTACAATA
>JANZLH020000007.1:1292859-1305748 GCA_026770325.2 Erythroxylum fimbriatum | reverse complement strand
TATAAACCCTCGACCGAGGCATATCCATAAATTATAGCAAACTATAGATCAAGCTACTCCCTTTGAAGCCCGGTAAACTCCAGCCTCGACTGCATCTTCAAGAGGACAGAACCCTAGCCACTCATGCGCCTGGAAGCTCCGCAACTCGCGGCATCTCCAAGCTACACACGGCGAACGACGGCACCTGCAAAAAATGAAGAACAAAACTAATGAAAACTAAAATCCCAGGGAACCCCGAAGGGAACCCTGGGCGGCGACGACTGCCGACTCGGTGTTCTCTCTTCTCTCCTCCGCTCGTCTCTCAACTCTCCGATTGTGTTTTTCGCCTCGCTCCCGATCGCCCTCTCCGAAACCTAATTCGGCTGGTTTATATAGCGGGTGGTCCATGGGCCGGGTCGCACAGTGAGACGATTTACCCATTTAATGCTCGGGGATCCGTTTGTTCGCCGCGGCTAATGGCTTCGTTCGCTGCGGCTAATGTCGGATGGTCACTCGCCGCAGCGAACTAATTGAATTAATGAATGTGCCGCGGCGAATGCTCTTCTGCATACGGAGTGAGTCGCCGCGGCGATGAGGCGGCGAGATATGATTATTGAATTTTCATTCTTTTGACTCCTTTTCTCCTGCAATATAAAATAACAATTTGCAGTATCAATTGTCCTTAGAAAAATTATAATGCAATTAATGTCAATTTGCACAATTTTACTAACAAATTGCATAAAACATAAGCTCACCGCAAGGGACTAATTTAAGCACAAAATCACGAATTAAGAGTCAAAAAGTACATTAAGAACCATGAAATTGTAGCCAATTAATATGATAAACTTGGGTTCAATCAGATGTGTATAAAGGCTTTTAAATGGAATGCATGATTTTGTTTTAGCTTTTCAAAGTTTATTGTTGTAACTATTTTAGATTGCATGTGAGTGGATTTGAAGTCCATAATTTGGATTTGAGAAATTGATGTGATAATATAAGTGTTTTAAACTTTTACCGGGAATTTGAAATTTTTGGGATGTCAAAATATAGTCATTGTGTTGCTGAAATTTTTTGGAAAAAAACTCCACAGTTTACATTTCTTATTGTGCATTGAAGCTTTTCCTTAACAAGGGCAATAGGCTTAGTCTTCATAGGAACTTTTCAGCTAACTTGGATATAGAATATAAACAAAGGAATATAATACAAAACAAATTTTCAACTCTCTCAAAATGGAATCTATTACAAACATATATGTCATGGTTCCTTACTTTGATAGGGAATAATATCTCAATTTGATATTTTTAGATACCTTTTCAAACCTATTACCGATACTAAGTAGCAGTAAAAAATCTGTATCTATTTTTAATAACGACAAAAACTGATAAAATAATAAACATAAAAAAGCTATATTTTTAGACACTGAAATGGAAAAGTATGGATCATGATCTCTACTATTTCCTATAACAGAATATGCATGTCAATCTATTGTTAGAGTAGTGCTCTAAAGGCAATCAGGTTTAGCACTTAGTACAAACTTTATTTTGATTAATAAAGTGAAAGGCAATTTTCATTAATTTGATGTTCATTTATCTATGAATTGATGT
The DNA here is from genome assembly GCA_026770325.2 of Erythroxylum fimbriatum. Taxonomy (NCBI): domain Eukaryota; kingdom Viridiplantae; phylum Streptophyta; class Magnoliopsida; order Malpighiales; family Erythroxylaceae; genus Erythroxylum; species Erythroxylum fimbriatum. Next base: position 1,304,165 of record JANZLH020000007.1, on the reverse strand, counting down.
ATATCTTAAATCAAATTAATGAAGTCTGTGATACAAAACATAGCATGAAGGACATCATGATGAGATCATGATAATGAGATTCCTATCACGTGCAATTATTTTAATATCTAAATTATCCTAAGTCATAGGATTAATGAGACAGGACATTGTTAATCCGGATAGACTAGCACATGTTATACTCCATGATTTGATCTCATAAATTGTAAGGATGAGATGTTTAGAGTTAACATGTGGATGCTTACTAAGAGTAGTAAGTACATCGTATGATCCGCTATGAGAATATCATATAGATGATCTATCAAATGTCAGTGATTAATCTCATTATAGCAATGGTGCAAATATCCTTAGACTTGAGGTACTGAAGGATATCTTGAATACTAATTCATTTTTAGAAAAAAAAAAAAAGGACTGAACTTCTGCCAAAGTCAATCTCTTAAACTGATTTCTCCGTTGGAAGTTTTTTTATCAATAGAAGAAGAGGAGGAAAATAATAAGAGAAGAGAAGAGAAAGTATTTTCGTATTTATCTAGTTTTTTGTTTGTAAAGTTTGTTTCAGTATTGGCTTTGACACCATTCCTTGTTGCCTTAATATGAGGTCGCTCATAGGGGGTGATTAGGTACAATTATTGGTATTTGACAGTAATTGGATAACCAACAGAGGATTCACCACTCCTAATAGAAGGAGATGATACCCATGGTCGCTTGTCAAGGACATTGCTCAGGAGTCTTTGGCCAGAGCAATTATGTGTCATGAAGCAAGCCTTCAATGACACATAGAGTAATGAGATCCCCAGGACAAGAACTAACATCACTTGGACTAGATCTGACATGGTCAATCTAGTGGAAGTTTACACATAGCCCATACTCCAAACCAAGTGGGGTATAGGATGGTGAAGGGACAAATTGCATGATAATTGACACTGGAAAGGTTTGTAAGTCAGATAATTTACTATTGAAGAGTTCAAGTGTTAATCCACTTACATTCTAGTAACTTAACGTCATGAAACCCTTCATGATTTGCTTAGATTAAGGGTTAATTTAAGTGACCAAAACAACTATGAACTTAAGGGTCACACGCTAAAAGATTGGATGAAAAACAAAGTGTGCATGTCTGTCATTTAAGTAAGCCACGATCGTGGCTGACTTATTGATAGGTGGTACACAAGTGAGTTCTTCACTTATGTACACACAAATTTTTAGCCAAAAACACACTCAATAGAGAGTCTAAGGGTCCAAAAGAGTTCTGGAAGTTGAGAGGAGTGATCTTGAGATTTGTTCATGCAATTTTAAGCAATTGCTGCATAAGATTAATTGTATGTAACTTGGTTTTGATCTAACTCTCACTTGAGCATCTACTTGAACTCATCTTGTTAGGTGTTCTAACCACCCTTACACACTAATTTTTCTTATCTTTGCATGTTCCTAGAGGCAAAGGAAAGTGTTTGGTTTTTGCTACAACCCAAATAAGGAGAAGATTCAAGAAAGGAGGAGTATTTGCAAGATACATATACTGTAATTTCATGTTCATATAATCTGCTTATATATGTACATGGATTCTAGATTTTTTGGGGATGTCATATGGTTGGAATTTTAATTCCGACACTTCCGATGCCTTGCCATGTATGTGATGCATAGACCCATGGCTTTCCTACAGTGGTGTCAAAGCAACTTACGTGTGTATAAGATGATTTATTGAACATGTGCAAACTGCTTACTGGGTTGTGATTGAAATGCATATTGATTTCAAAAAACTCGTATAAATTGTAGAAAATGGGTTTTCTGATTTTCTTTCACAAAAATGTTTATAAGATGTTATATATTTTTCTATCAAAGGAAACGTCAATTGAATATCATTTGCTATGTTATTGCAAATAAATCTCCAGTCTATTCATATGCTGGTTTTTGGGAATTTCTAGAAACCATAATGTATGTTATGGTTTGAAATTTTCGTAATAATTCTAGAAATTTTTTATAATTTTCTTTCATATAAATGTTTATAATGTATTATATTATGGTTTTGTAAAAGGGAAATGCAATTAAATGTCATTTGCTATTTTATTACGATTTTAGTTTCAACCTGATGCATGTATGAAGTTCTGGGAAATTCTAGAAATTTAATGAATTTGCATTCTTGAAAATTCCAGAATAATTTTATAAAATTTGTTTTATGAATTTCCTTTATGAACATGCACATATGATGATGCCACGTGTATAAGATACATGACACCTATTTTTGAAGTGATCGATTATTTATTCTCGATTTTACAAGCATATTGGTGGTGTATGACAAGTGTTAGTGGACATATGATGTACTAGCTAATTCCACTTATTTTATAAAGAATTTCTAGGAATTAGATTATGAAATTTTCTATTAGGCACATTTAGAATGTTTATAAGACTCTAGAATTTTTCCTGAATTAATTAAACTTGATTCAATTAATAGATCAAGTTAAAGTCAACACTGGTAAGCTTTTTAAAAGCTGAACAGGCTGACTTGTTTGATGACTTATGTGTATGTGTATCAGTTATAAGACCTTGAAACATTTTTATGAGAAGAGAAATGTATTATTTTGATGTTAGTAGCATGTTAAGTGCATGTGCTTGAAATAAGGGTTCTGAAAAATTTTCGAACATCAAATCGGTCTATTTAGTGTCTTATAGGTTAACTCATTTATCTTGATAATTTTGGCCATCAAGATATTTTTTAGCTTGTGCCGAAATTGTCTTGACAAATTTGAGATGAACCAAAGATGTTTTAGATGACTAATTGATGTTCAGGAATTTTGGAAACCCTAAGGATTAAATTAAAATTTAGTGTGACTAGAAAAAGACATATATACTAGAATTGAAGTGTTTAATTTGTACATCAAAATAATTGAATTTTAAAGTTCCTAATCAAATCACATTTAAAATTCGAATTAGCAAAGACAAACACTAGTATCCGATTCGGTTCAAGAATTAAATCGAATCACAAACTTTAGATGTATAGTCAAGTCACAACTTAAATTAAACCTCCTTTGTGTGTTGCACGCATTAGATGCATTTTAAGGGTGGTTATGGACATAGGCCCAATTTAATTGAGTCGTCCATAATCTGAATATATATATGTGATATATATATATATAATACCATCCAAGAATTGATAAGACCTAAGAATAAATCCCTCAACCAAAATATTAGGACTTACACCTTCTATTGATATGGCAAGAACCACAATTCTTTTAATGTTGGGTTGTTGGGACAACCCAAGCCCACTCTATACGAATATGTTTAAACCATGAAAATTAGATTTCTAAATTATGGGTTAGTCCTAACTGGAAGCATTGATCTGTTGGGTAAACCCAAGGTCAACGTGGATAGAGGTGAAGTTTGGTAGTATACATGGGATGTATACACGTTAAGAGTTAATAACCCAATGAGTGTGCTAAATCAACAATTGATGGCACATGTCGATAGTTGCATAACTAAATTCAATTGGTATGAATGATACCTACCGATTGACCTAAGGTGGCTTGTTGAGCAAACCCAATGTCATTCTTAGTGATATTGGATATCGACTCATTAGGAAAATTGTAATTTTTCTCGGATTCGTAGTGAGGGCTATGGATTTGGTTAAAATAGTGGAACCTATAATGCATGTGATTAAATTTCTTATCAATATGCATTTATGTATATTCTAATGCTTTTTATCATTCTTCTAAGTTATTGAATCGCCAAGATGTCTTCTTCTAGTGTGAACTTACGCTCTCTACTTGACTCTAGTGAACTCACAAGACCAAACTTCTTAGATTGGCTACGAAAATTGAGAATTTTTCTCAAATATAAGAAACTAAGATATGTCCTAGATGAGCCACTTCCTGATCCCCCTATTGTCAGAGGATCAGAAAGCTTACAAGAAGCTACTGGATGATAGCTAGCTGTCACCAAAATTACAAAAGCAGAATGAGGATATGGATGCTCATACCATACATTACCATCTAAAGGAACTATTTGATGAGCAAGCTTGGTTTGAAAGGTTCGAGACTTCAAGGTTGCTATTTCGCTCTAAGATGGCTAATGAACCGTCTCCAGTGCAATATACACTGAAGATGAAATGATACATTAAGAGGTTAGCCAGCTTGGGTTTCATAATGGATCATGAATTAAGTATAGACTTAATTCTAACTAGTTTGACAGATAGTTATTCACACTTTGTGCTTAACTATCGGATGAACCAAATATCCACTTCGATACCTGAACTAATTAATATACTCAAAACAGTTGAGCAAACTGTTAAGAAGGAAAGTAAGGCTATGATGTCGGTGGACTATGCTTCTGGTCTCACAAGAGGAACTAAAAGAAGAAGAAGAAGTATAAGAAGCCAGTGGGAAGTGTAGCTAAGAAGAAGACTAAGAAGCCAATGAGAGGTGTAACTAAAAAACTGGATAAATACGATGGTACATTTTCTTCTCTTCTCTTCTCCTCTTCCTCCTTCTCTTCTATTGATAAAAAAATTATAACAGAGAAATCAATTCAATAGATTGACTTTGGTAGAAGTTCAGTCCTTTTTTTATTTTTCAAAAAATGAATTAGTATCCAAGATATCCTTCAGTACCTCAAGTCTAAGGACATTTGCACCATTGCTATGATGAGAATAATCACTGACATTTGATAGATCATCCATATGATATTCTCATAGCGGATCATCTGATGTACTTACTACTCTTAATAAGCATCCACATGTTAACTCTAAACATCTCATCCTTACAGTTTATTAAGTTTTCATTTTATCCTATTTTCTTTATTTTCAAATCAAAAAGAAGAAAAACTTCATTCAGAAGATCGAATAAAAACTTTGTAATTTTTAAGTAAGTCCAGTTATAAACCATTAAAAACATTTTATCTTCAAAATCTAGGAGAAATTATAAGGGTTAGTGCATGAGAAATCAATTCATACATAAATGATAGAAATTTCAAAGGCCCTAAAAATGCTATGAACTGCTCAGAAATGGTTGAAGTAGTCGAATAGGAGGATCACTATGACTATAACCCTTGGTAAATTTACCAAAGACAAAAATGATTTATTTGATATTATGGATGACTGGCTACAGAGGGACCATTTTGTTTTTGTAAGTTGGTCTGGCCTGTTACTCTTTCCTTATGCCTGTTACTCTTTCCTTATGCCTATTTCGTCTTAGGGGGTTGTTTCACAGGTACAACCTTTGTAACTTCATAGTATACCTATGGATTGGCCAGTTCCTACTTGGAAGGCTACAACTTCTTAATCGCTGTTACTTTTGCTCCTGCTAATAGTTTAGCACATTCTTTATTGTTATTATGGGGCTTAAAGCATAAGGATATTTTATTTGTTGGTGTCAATTTAGTAGTCTGTGGACTTTTGTTGCTCTCTATGGCACCTTTGGGCTAATAGGTTTTAAGTTACGTCAATTCGAACTTGCTCAATCCGTGCAATCTGATTCTCTACTCCAATTGCTGTTTTTTTATTTACTGGGTTAAACTGGATGGCTCTTTTCCCCTAGTTTTGGCTTAGCAACTATATTTCAATTCGTCCTCTTTGTCTAAAGTTTTCATATTTGTACATTGAACCCATTTCACATTATGGGAGTTGTCTATGTGTTGGGTGTTGCTTTGCTATCCGTTATTCATGAGGCTATTGTAGAAAATACCTTATTTGAGGATGGTGATGATGTAAATACATTCTGTGCGTTTAACCCAACTAAAGCCGAAGAAACTCATTCATTGGTCACCGTTAACTGCTTTTGATCTAAGATCTTTGAGGTTACTTGTTCAAATGAATGTTGGTTACATTTCTTTATGTTATTTATACCAGTAACTAGTTTATGGATGAGCGCTCTTGGAGTCGTCAGTCTGGTTCTGAACCTACGTGCCTATGATTTCGTTTCTCAGGAAATCCGTGTAGCAGAAGATACTGAATTTGAAACTTTCTACGCCAAAAATATTCTCTTAAGTGAAGGTATCCATGCTTGAATGGCCGCTCAAGATCAGCCTCATGAAAACCTTATATTCCCTGAGGAGGTTCTACCTTGTGGAAATGCTCTTTAATGGAACTTTAGCTTTAGCCGGTTGTGACCAAGAAACTACCGATTTTGTTTGGTGGGTCAGAAATGCCCGACTTATTAATTTATCCGGTAAACTGCTAAGATCTCATATAGCCCATGCTGCATTAATCGTACTCTAGGTCGGCGCAATGAACCTATTTGAAGTGGTTCACCTCATACTGGAGAAGCCAATGTATGAACAAGGATTAATTTTACTTCCCCACCTAGCTAATCTTGGTTGGGAGTAGGTCCTAGGGGGAAGTGATTGACACCTTTCCATACTTTGTATCTGCCATACTTCACTTAATTTCTTCCGCAGTATTGGGTTTTGACGGTGTTTATCTGCACTTTTGGGACCTGAAACTCTTGAAGAATCTTTTCCTTTTATTGGTTATATCTAAAAAGATAGAAATAAAATGATAATAATTTTAGTTATTCATTTAATCTTGCTAGGTATAGGTGCTTTTCTTCTAATATTCAAGGCTATTTATCTTTGGGGTGTATCTGATACCTAGGGGGTGTGGGGGGTTTGTATGTGAGATATATTTCCAACTTGACCCCTATCCCAAGAGTTATTTTTGGTTATTTACTTAAATCTCCTTTTGGAGGAGAAGGATGGATTGTTAGTGTGAATGATTTGGAAGATATAATTGGTGGGCATGTATGGTTAGGTTCCATTTGTATACTTGGGGGAATCCAAAAAATTTTAACCAAACCCTTTATATGGGCTCGCCGTGCACTTATATGGTCTGGAGAGGCTTATTTATCTTATAGTTTAGGTGCTCCATCCGTCTTTGGTTTCACTCGACAAGGATAAAGATCAAATAAGTGTTCATTTCTTTCTATTGAAAGAAGAAGTATTTCTCGTCCTTTATTAAATAATGATCAAGTTAAGTACAAGTTCTTTAGTTTAGATCTTCTGCGTAGGAAAGAAAGTACTATTTTTTATGATTGTAATTGCATAATTCGTAGTACCTTGTAATTCGTAATCGATTGAATTGTCTATGTCTCCTTGCATTCGATCTTTTAAGTCCTGAATTCACCTCGATGTTTATGCCACATCACTAATATAAATATAAAAAAATGTATAACCTATATGTGATATATAGACTCTTGCAACCATGACATTTTTGCTTACTTGACAAAATTTCGTTCTAAAAGTAAAAAAAGGGAATAATTTCTTCCACAAAAGAAGTCTATTTTCACGAGGTATAACTAGAAATTCCTATTTATTTTTTACTGACCCTACCATAGACCAATTCCACTTTTATTGGGAAGTATTGAATACACCCATAATTCTGAGTTTCACGGTACTCCTACCAAGAGACATGTCAGATCCATGACATCCCAATTTGATTAAATGGGATTACAGTTTCTCATTCCGAAACTATAAAATCGGACTTTTAATCAATCACACATCACAGTATACTAAGCCTTCTATTTCTTTAGGAGGTTTATCTAAAAGATTCGCAATATAACGAGGAAGATGTTTCAAATACCACGCACGAGTTACTGGGCATGCCAATTTGATGTAGTCCATTTGATATCTTTGTATCTGAGAATCAACCAATTCAACTCCGCATTGTTCACAAAATTTGGGTCTTCTTTTTTATCTTTATCTCCAATTATTCAATAATTTCCACAAGCACAAATTCCACATTTTATAGGCTCAAAATTTCTTTCATAAAATAATCCATCTTTTTCAAGTTTATTGGCTTTGTAATGAAAAGTATAGGGTTTTATCACCTCTCCAACAAATAATTCTAATTAAATACTTATTATGCCCAATAAGATCCAGTATCTCACATTAATCCTTATCTATTAAATGTCTCATATTTAATCATAAAGTTTCTCAAACTTTATAAACAATTCCAACTTAATTAAAAATATCTTTGCTCTCTTCAAATCATTCTTTATGTGTGACCCATTAGGTTCCTAAATATGTTGGCAATAATTATAAATTTTAATTCTAATTGATAATTAGGATTAGTAAATTAAAATTTCTTTTAATTTATTTTAATTCTTGAATTAAAAAATTTATGATCATAGATTAAGATTAGCGTTTAGCAATGCTTCATGATCACCTAAATATTTAAGAAAGCTAAAATAGGTTTACTAATGTTTTTATGCATGATTTTTTTGTATAATTTAATCCTTTCATCATACGATGTTCTGCTTAGACAGAGCATGGAATTAATGTCTACTATTTTCAAGTCCAATCATATTAGTTCTCCGTCATTAGATATTAATTCAATTAATGATATTTCTAAACCATCTACAAAGCATCATTCCACCTTAGCTAAGGATTTCCTAAATCAGTACTAATCGAAAACAATGGAACATTCTCCCTAATTACTTTAGGGTGAAGAATCATATCTTGATCACATAACTATCTCCATATAGTTCATGTTACATTCAATGACTACTAATTGAACGACCTATAATTAGAATATGTCATAAATAGTATCAAAACATAGCAATTCTAATACAAGATAATTTTGAAGATCTCAAGTTAAAGGATCACGTATATAATCATCACCATGAGAATTTTCATAGACATACAAGTAATGTTCCAAAAGAATTTCTCATATTGGGTCTATTCAATGAACCTATTCTCTAATAAGTACGTACACGTTTGTTTAAGTATCTCCATACTTTATTCTATAAGATTGACTACTTCCTTTATAAGGAAAAACATAACGTGTGCTAGTCTTTTTACATTTTATTAATGCCCAGTTTTAATAAAACAATTTAGGGATAATACATAAATTTAATATAAATATAATCAATATAATTTCATTTACAATGTATAATTATCCTATAGAGTTTATTATATGCATCTAAACATGTATAAAATAAAAAATGCCTTTAAATAATTGTCATAAAACTAAAACCAAACTGATTGGTTGTAGAGCATAAACCAATATGGTGTTGATCTAACCCTTGATTTGTTGCCATATTAAGATTTAATCTTGTGGAAATACACTCTCAACACACACAAAATTGTACCAATTACATTAGGCAATCTATCTCTTAAATAATTCCTATATGTATTATTTTTAAGGCTACCAATTTGTAGTGCTTCCACAATATCTTATTTCAATTTAGGGATTCAGGGTAATCAATAGTTATTTAGACTTGCCTAATCTATAGATTGCCTTGTAGTGGAGCATGAATGCTTCCTTAATAGTAGTCTGATCCCTCACTTTAGTCCTCAAAGGCCTCAATCCTTAGACTATAACTAGTGGTCCTAGATTGGACCAATTTTCATACCAAATTGAGGCTTGTTCATTATCTCCTATTTACCTATTATCATCTATATAGTTGTTTAAGGGCCAAAATCTTCTTTAGGGTCCAAAAGGTTTCTATTTTCTCCTTCCAATTCTAGAAATTACCTTGCTTCTTTATCTATCAATAATCTCCATACCCTTTTTAACATCTGAATTTGGTTAGAAATCTATAGAGATATGATTCTTAATCCCTTTTCCTTCCTAGTTTTGCATGCCTCCTCCCACTTAATCTTAATCGTGTCCCTGTCTTTTGCTTTCCCATACCAAACAAATACATTAAGTATTCTTTTAATATCCTTAATTAGAGTTTTATGGAACCATAGGTGTGATGTTCAACACACATATAGGATGCTTAATATCATTCTCACTAATTAAATCCTTCCTGCTAGTAATAATAGCCTGCTTTTACAATTTTCTCGTTTTCTCTGGATCCTTTCTAAAAGGGGCTGGAAGTATAGGAAGGATGGTCAATTTGTGATTATAGGGATTCCAAGATATGTAATGGGAGTTTTGAACCACTTACGACTAGTAAGGAAGGAAAGAGAATTTGTTAAAGGTTCTGCCTTCCTAATATTAAGAGCTAACTTTTGTCCCTATTCATAGTCAAAGTAGAGGTCCTTTTGAAAGACTCAAAGGCTCATATTAAAGCTAAAACAAAATTGTTACTTGCTTTGGAGAAAAATAATAAATCATCGACATATGATTGTGATATGATCCTTTGTGTCCTACATTTAGAATGAAATTTTATTTTTCCTCCATTAGTTAGGTCCTTGATCATTCTTACCAGGACCTCCATTGCTAGGGTGAATAAGTAAGGGGATAAAGAATTCCCTTGGCTTATACCCTTGGCATCTTCACCAATCTTATAGGTTCCCCATTGACCATTACTTTATATGACATAGTAGTGACATATTGACCTATCTAGTTGATGAAGATATCTAGGAATCCAAAGGCTTTCAAGTTATTTATCAGGAAGTCGCAATCTAAAGAGCTAAACCACCTTAAGAGCATAATTCCTAGGTGTTTTCCTTTTATTATATCCCTTGAGCAGCTCCTGTACTAGTGATTGAGTCCAAGTTTATACTATAAATTGGCTACACTTTCATAGTTGTTAATGTACTTTTTGGCTCTTAATTCATGATTTTTGTGTTTAAATTAGTCCCTTACGATGAGCTTATGCTTTAGGCAATTTGTTAGTAAAATTGTGCAATTTGACATTAATTGCATTATAATTTTTCTAAGTACAATTGATACTGCAAATTGTTATTTTATATTGTAGGAGAAAAAGGAGTCAAAAGGATCAGAAGAGTCAACACGGCGTGAAGTCCTTAAGGCACGTCGCACGTGAAAGAATCAGCCACGGTGAAGCGTAATTATCTCGTCGCGACTTGTGCCAATTCCTACGTCGCGGCGCATCATGTTCAGCAGCACGTCGCGACGTCAAATAATTAACTCGTCGCGACGTGCAGTCAGGTATTCGGACTTTAAATGAAAAGATCACTCACTGTACCGTTCCGACCCGTGAACCATCCTTTAAATATTGCCGAATTAGGTTAGAATTGGGATCTGATCTTTTTGGCGATCAACATTCGGCATAGAGAAAGGAGAAACGAGCGAAAAGAACAAAAGAGAGCACGACGCCACCCAGGGTTCCCTTCGGGATTCCCTGGGGATAATCTTTGTATAGGTTTTATTCTTCATTTTCATCGCCGACTCCACCAGGGTAGCTTGGATTCGTCACTGGTTGTGGAGTCTCCGGTCGCTATGCGTGGTTAGGCGTTCTTTTCCTGTTGAAGATGCAGTGATGGCTGGAGTTTACCGAGCTTCAAAGGGGAGTACCTTAATCTGTAGTTTAGCTATTATTTATGAATGCCTAGGTCTAGGGTTTGTAAATTGTAGTGAAGCTGCCGACTATGGTTTGACATTTAATGTCTTGTTTGGATTAGTAGTTTACATT
>JANZLH020000007.1:1275202-1285967 GCA_026770325.2 Erythroxylum fimbriatum | reverse complement strand
TCGGGTTAATTTTTAACCCACGATTAATAGTTTCTAGGAGAGGTTAAAGAACAACAAATTAATAAAATTTACTTGCTCAAGGTTTAGGCCGAGATTGAACAGAAGAACCGGGTCCCTACCAAATTCCCCGTTTTATTATTTTTGCATGTTTTCTTTAATTAGTTTTTATTAGTTTTTTTATTTTATTTTATTTTTCTTATTTCTTCAAAAATCCAAAACCCCCTTTTTCGTAAACACCAGTTATTTTTATTTCAAAAACTTTACACGCACTCTCTGTGGGATTGACCTAGACTCACCATTGCTACAGTAGTAGTCTAGTTATTTTAATTTTGACTAGCGATACGACGCGCGGTCAGCTACTCTAGTCAGAACTGCCATTAACTGATTATGCATTCATAAATGGAATGCATGCACCACAATCAATCACATTATAAAGCACATAGGTCTTCACATTCACATTAAATCAGCACTTCAATATCTCAATCCACATTAAATAATTATCAGACCGTCTGTCCGGAATCCACAATCATACACATTCATTTGTCATTCAAAACATAATCTAAGCAAACAAGTAATTAAGTGAGACTGTCTAGGTCACTCACAAATTGCTCCCTAACCTAATGCCTAGAAGATCCGGCAATGTCTGGAGGTTGACGTTCCAGTTGCTCCTCTATAACAAATAATATGCACAATATCACAATTTGTACAATCATAAGTATTCAATAATGCACATATATGAAATGAATTATGTACAATGCATGTTCATGACAATCCCAGTTATCTTTCCTTCAATTCTCATTCTCTTGTCCAAAACTCATCTAAGTATAATTTATACTTAGGTTTATGCCTCACCAAAATCATTAAAATCCCTATTCTTTTCTCATTGAATCACTTCAGATCTTTCCAACACACCCTATTCAGTCTACTGTTCACATTTAATCAGAAGGTGAAAATGAGGTAATTTGTTCATACTCTCTCTAGAACAACGTTCCTCTATGTCTTATGATTCCATTGACACCAAAATCACTTAATTTGGAATCCTACAGATCAAGATATCATCAAAATACAGGAACATGTTCAGTAAAACATCCATTTCATGCTCTTCCACCGATGCCCTTACTTTGATTAGACTAATCATTGTCGAGTTAAAACCAAAAGCTATAATCTCTATGGAGAGATAGAGAAATGTGTTATAAATCCAACACTTCAACGATTTAAACCAAACAAGGTTTTGTCCACATAAGACGAAGTAGATAGCAGACGAAGCAAAAAGTGAACGAATGCAAAGAGCAAACGAATGTGGAAAGCAGACAAATGTGGAGCAGACGAATACGGAAAGTAGACAAATGCAGGAAGCAGACAAATGCGGAAAGGATTTATTCACTATTTACGTGCTGAAAGCTCCAAAAGCTTCAACTATCTTCAAGCCCTAAACTCCAAGAAAATCACGTAATCCACTGTGAACATTAACCATCTTCTGGTTTTTCTTGAGGTTTTTCTTAAGGTAGAAGAAACAACTTACAAGGTGGGATTGGTTTAGGAAAAGGGAAAAACACAGAGATCCTTTAAAAGGTGTTTGAAGAAAAACTCTGTGTATTAGGAGGAATTTCAAAGAAGGTGATTATGAAGAAGTTATTCGGAACAAAACTTAACCTTTCAATTCTTAGAGAACAATAGCCTACTTTTAGCAAAAGTACAACAAGCAACTTGACACTTGTCACTTTCCTATGGTCTAAGCTCTAACCAAGTTTCTTTTGAACTAAATTTAACTCCACTCTTTACAATCAAATTATCTCCAAATATCTTTTGATTTCTTATTCCCTATTTTTCACAATACTCCATAAATTTTAAAAGTAACTCCTAAATTTACCAACATTCACAAATACAATATTTCCACTAATCACTAACATTTCCAATATTGATAAATTCAAAATCCACTAAATTTCCAAACATCCCAAAAGTTTCAAAATTATTCCTAAATTCACTAAAATTCAAAAATTTCCAATGTAAAAACATTCATAATTCTCAAAAATTCACAAATCAATCCAATTATACCTGGAATTATTCATGAATGCATGTACACTTACTTTCATGGGCATATAAATTCACTATGCATGTATAATTGTATGGCATATTATGCATGAGCATAAAGAAGCATTTCTAAGCCTCTCATAAATCACTCACATTTACTATGTTAACCTTCCCACAGGTAATGGGATGTTACAATCTAGTCACGGGTGTGACAATAGGAGTCACAGGTGTGACAATAGGAGTCACAGGTGTGACATGGGAGTCACACTTATGACTCCCATATCACGGGGTGTGACAAGGGTGGTCACGGGCACACTCTTGACAAGTTTTTCCTTTAAATCATTAACTTATTACGTGTCATGTGTAGGAAGGATGGTTCGAAAACCTAGACCTAAAATGAGACTACAAATAGAAATAATAGAGGGTGGCGGCAGAGGCTGGACACAGACACACAACATGGACTCATTCGAAGATAGAGAACAGATAGAGAGAAAGATGGGGAGAAGAGAGGAGAGAACAGAGAGAGTCGAGTGAGGAAGAGAGAAACATAGCGACAAGGTGAAAACACTGTGAACCTTCAATCGTCTGCGTGAGAACTAAGTAGAAACAGAAGGTGAGAGCTCATGCGGGAAGCTTGAGAGGGGTAGGAGATCACTGCAACTCCCTCATCTGATCCTTGTTTGCTTATTATGTTCCTCATCTGTTGCATTGTTTCTTTTTTATTTTATTGGACTCATTATTCTCTAACTTAATCTACTCTTACTCTATAGACTTTTATAGCTCATTTCGTTATTTACTTAGTTTATTGCTTTAATACTTCTCTTATGCTGATAAAGATGGGATTAAAGTATATGAAGATGATGAATCTTGTTATTTCCATGATAGGCTTATCTTTTTTTCTTAAGAATTAATGTACCTATTTTAGTTAAATATGGACGATTGAGGGACTATGTTGTTGTCTTATGTTTGCTATAGTTTTTGAATTGAATGGATGCAATAGCATGGCCAAACTTTACATCATTTTGGTACTAAATGAAGGATCGAGAGAAGAAGTTTAAAATGGAATGTGAAACTATAGACGATTAGGTTAAGAATTAGAATATATTAACTTAAGTGGTAATCAATATTCGGGTTTCCATAATTAATTCAGATGATAACTTATCGAATATGAAATTTAGATTTAGTTTATTATTCGAGTTGATCTTAGAACTCAATTGTTAATTTAGTAAGATAACTATCTAATCATTTCCCCTTAATCATGCATATAAGATTAAATTAGTGAAATTAATTCTCAAGAGTTTCCCACTTTGATTAATCTATTAGTTTTTACTTATGGTTAAATCAGTTTACTTATCAGTCTAATTCTGTGATTTTCTTTAAAGCCTTCACTCAATAATCGGGATAGAATGTTTAGGATTGCATCGGTTTTTATTTTTGTTTAAGATTAATTTGAGTGAATCAATTCCATCTTCCTAAGAGACAACCCTGGGTAATCAACTACAACTACCTTGTATACTTGTGAGTAGGACAACCTAGGTATTTTTAGAATTTATTTTGGGCAGAACAAGACATCATCCACAATCTGTTTCTAAGACATCCTTTAGGGGGTAATATCTAATGGTTTTTTTTATAGTTCTGCTAGCCTCAAGTTCCAAGGAATAAGGCTAGAGAGGTTGGCAGTGACAACTTGGTTTGTGTGTGGGGGAAAAGGGGGAGTTGCCAGTTAAACTAGAGGCTTTTTCATATTCTCAATAAGGAAAGTCTTATCAGACAATAACAATCTAGCTTCCATAGCTACGTTCATAAGGTTATTAACTAATATTTATGTTGTTATTTGATAGAGGAGAAGAACAAAAAGAATAAAGAAAATCCAGTGGGAGAGGAGGAGAGCTTCCTTAAATAATTGGCATCTGATAGCAGAAGCTTAGATTAGGCAAAAAGAGCTTGTTTAGCTAGGATGGATATGTGTAAGAGGGCGGAGGGTAGAGGGGCATTAATGTAAGACTCTAACTTTTCCAAAATTATGTGATTATTATCATATAGTTATTATACACATTTATTGTGTGTTTCAAGTTATCATTAGGACTCCATTCATTATATCAAATATATTATATTAATGATTTTGATACTTATCTATGTGATTGGCATGTTAAAGTAATTAATGTTTGCTATTTTTATATGTTTTGAGGTTCTATAAAGCAGTTGTATTGTGTTATGAGATAAACATGAAATATGATGGTTGTCTAAGACCTATCAATTAGTATTAGAATGGAGTAGATATCATTTTCTTGATTGACATTTATAATCAGTATTAGAATGAGCCAGACATCATTTTGCTGGTTAAGAAATATTAATTGGTGCCTATACTAAACATATACAAGATATTACAAGGTTTTATGTCAGTTTAATTTCCTATATTTATTATGGATTTTGATGGAGCAGTTGTCTAAACCCCAAATTGAATTATTAATTCCAGAAACTAAAAAATGTAATATGGGGAAGTAAGAGTCGATCCCACGAGGAATTCTAGTTTGACAATCATTATAAAGTAGAATGGGTGTTATGATAATGTGAATTTTTTGACAAATAAAGTAAACCAAATAATAAAATAAGAGTTATCAATAAAACAAACCTTATTTTATGGTTGTTTTCACAACTACGATTGATCATCGATATAAAATAATTATTTCATCAATCATTTATTCGATGTTATATTAAATATATATCTTTCCTTATGATTAACTAATCAAAAATATGTAATTCAATTAACCCTTATTGTTTAATAACTTAAATATGATCTAAAATTTAATTAAACAATAGCTTTTAATAAAAGAAATATCTTGAAGCAAGATTACACAATATTCTTGGCTGCATTTAATCTAATTGAATACTTTTCACCAAAGTAATAATTTCTAACACAGTAAATTATAACTTCTAATTGCTATAAATGATTAAAAGAATTATGTATTCAAACTCCAGTCTAGCAAATTATCATTTAAATTAATAAACTAACCACACACAATAGAAATCAATTACAACTAATCATAAAATAGAAGTATAAAAAAGCAATCCAATATAAAGACATGAAACATTTCATATTGAGACCTATTTGTCTCATATTCTTTAAAGTTCCAAAAGGCTTCCACTTTCTTCAAATAAGATTTAGAAAAAAAATTGGCTAGCAATGGCCATAGCTACGATTAACTATAGAAAAGAAAACTTGTCCTAATAGACATTAAAGAGAGGAAAAGAAAGCCTCATTAAAAGAAGAAGAATACAAAAATAACTTAGATACTTTGCTTCTTTACCTTGGCCCTATTTATATCCACTTAAATTCCATGTACAAATCATTGTTGTGATTTTTTGGATCTCAGAAATCATATCTTCACTTATTTCCACCAATATTTGGCCAAGATAAGATTTAAACAAGTTTTCATTTTTTTTAATATTCGAAGTCTAAAAAATTGTAATTTATACTAGAGGTGCCCATGCATAAGATCATGCCAAATTGTTTTTTAAGGTTTCAATTTGATTCCAATAATCTAATCCAAATCTATAAAATAAAATGTTTTGTCAACTTAAATCTTCTTTATTCACGCTTGATAATGGTGGCGTTGCTCCTTTATTTCAAACTTTCAAATTCGAATTTGCAACCAATCATTGTCTATAAAGTATTGAGTTTGAACACATTAAAATACGATTATGGAAGATTTTAATGTTAAAATTATGAAACATTAAATTCTCCAACATCTAATCCTTGCTTTTCCATAAGCAAATGAAAAATTTACAAAACAAGACAGCCAAATAGTTTTTATCAACTCACTTCTTATAAGATTAAACATGCGTACTCTTTAAGAACTAAGATCGAAAAAGAGTTAGGCATTAATACACATGAAACTTGATTTTCACTAAAAGCGTGAATAAAGATGATTAAAGACAATCTTAATCAAAAGTATGCACAAAACCTAGGCAAATATCCTTACGGTGATTTCTCTTCCACACATGTTTAGGCTTAAGTGTTTATTTTCAAACTACTTTCATAGAGAATACAATGTTATAAACTTGCATATACACCAAATATCTATCGCCATGAACATATAAAGGTATGAATTTAAAGAACTTTTATTAGATGGTTGTAATAGGGCTTGGTTTAAGGGCTAGAAAGAGCAAATTATATGTTAAAATCACACATATTTAATAAAATATTAAAAAAACTTAAGGACTAAGAATAGAATATGATTAAGGAATTATTTGTCAATAAATACATACTATGGCTATAATTATTCTCATCAATGGGTAGCCATTATACAAACTTAAACTTAAAAGAAGGTGTGTGGCTTGGAAAACATAATTTAAAGTTACCCTCATTCCATAAATAACTTAAAGTACCTTGTTAAGACATGTAGTTAGTGTTGGATCGAAAACAAAAGCATGCTAGATTTGGCTAAAACGGTAGATCTCAAAAACTTTTTTCCGAAATCAAAATGCAACGGAAACAAAATAACCAAATCAACATGTATCAGCCATACATGATACGGTATACGGAAAATAATTAACATAAGAATAAGATGGAAATTATACCAACTCCTTGCTACAACTTTGACTCCTTGCTTTTGTATCCTCTCCTTGTCAATGTATCATCTCCTCGTTATTGTATCCTCGACCAATCCGATCTACCACTTGTTCTCCTTGGACAACTTGGTTAACAAGATATTTTGGTGGGAAAGGAGAAAAAATATTTAGGAGATTTTCCTTAGTTGAAAGAAGCCAAAAATGAGACTCTTCTCATTCAAGTTTCGGCTAGCACATGCAAGACAGGAGAGAGTGAGTAAAAAATGCAACAACCCTTCTTCTCCTTCTCTCAATTTCGGTTATAGATCAAAGAAAGAAGTAAAGTGCATCCAATGCATCACTACATTCTTTAATCAAACATATAGAAGCTAATATATGAGAAGGATTCCTTGAGATTGTCTTTAAATTCCCTTTGAGATCCTTTTATTTGATACACGTTATTAATAAAAGGAACGAGTTCACTTTCTAGCGACCTCCTTCCTCACATAAACAAAATAAAGACAACTCTGAATCAGTAACAAAAACTGCTAAAATAATTCAAGGAAATAACACGACAAAAATGTATGCATGAAAAGACAAAACTATCAAAATTAATTTATGTCTAAACACTAAACACCTCCCTAGCAACGGGCCAAAAACTTGTTGTGCCAAATTAAGTTCTAAAAATCTAGGTTATCCTACTTGCAAGTATATAAGGTAATTGTAGTCGAATACCTGGGGTTGTCTCTCCAGGAGGTGAAATTGGTTCACTTAAATTAACCTTAAATAAAAATATAAACAAATGCAATCCAAACACTCTATCTTGATTTGTTGAGTAAGCAACTTTAAAGAAAATAAGCAATTAAACTGAAACATAAACTAATTTAACTGAAAGCAAAAACAATTTGATCGATCGGTGTGGAAACTCTTGAGAAATGAACTTCACTAATTTCATCTCCTATGCATGACTAAGGGGAATTAATTGAATAATTGTCAAGTTAAGATTACTAATTGGGTCCTGAAATCAATTCAAATAATAAACTAAACCTAACTTTCGTATTCGACAAGTTTATCATCTGAATCAATTATGTAACTAAACTAACAATTACCCACTTAAGTTACTATATTTCTAATTCATAACTCAAGCATCTATAGTTTCTTGTTCTAATATTAAAATTCTTCTCTCGATTTTTCGTTTAACACTAAAAATGATACAAAGATTAGCCACATTATTACATGCAATAAGCTTAGAAACTATAGCAAATAATAAGACAATAAAATAGTCCCTTCATCATGCATAATCGACTAAATTAGCTACATTAATTCTCAAGATTGAGTAATAAGCCCATCATGGAATAAACAAAGTTCATCATCTTCATATAGTTTAACCCCATAGTTAACAATAACAAAGAAGTATCAAAGCAATCAAACAATGAATAAACATGAACTATCGAAGAACTAACAGAGTAAATAAGTTTCAACAGACAAATTCAATAATGCAGTAGATATAAAATAGGATGAGAAAACAAATGGATTGTTCAAATGAGGCAGTGGGTCTCCTACCAATCTGCTCACTATCTGGTGCCTCTGCTCACTCTGGACTAGAAGATGCTCATACTAGTTTTAACTCTCTGTTGTATTTCCTCACCCAACTGTTTCTCTTCTTTTCTCTGGTTTTGCTCTCTGTTTCTTTTTTTTACTTCCACCTCTCAGTTTTGTTCATATTTTTTAGCCTCATTCCAACCTCCTTTTTCTTTTCTTCTCTTTGCTTTTTCTTTATCCGATAGTCTAGGTTTAGGTTTAAGTTTTGTCCGCCACCACTTACATGCTTTGTTGGACCCCGTTTCCGGAGCCCAACATTTGAAGACATAAAACCTTGTGCTTATTTTCTTGAAGGGTCATTTGTTGTCACTCCACAACCGTGGTGAGCGCACACTAGTTAACCACCAAAATCTTAAGTTGACGTCTTCAAAGAACTCGTAAATATAAGCCTCTAGTTTGTTTTGAAGCAAGAATCACCTCAATCGGAGTTATACAACTCAGGATATCATCAAAAGACTAAAATGTGCTCATATCTCAAACATGCTCTCCTATCTAACCTCTCACTTAATTTAATGCAAACTTTCTCAAATCAACTCCAATTGACAAAACTTTTTATGGAGTGAAAGATATATGTCTTAGAAATCCATTCGTCCAAGAACCACTTCAATTGGAGGTCGGATGAGGGAGTTATGCCCAAAAGAAGCCCATGTTCACACCCAAAATCGATTTGTACCTCTATTGGCGCGATTGCCATAACGGTCACCACAAATATCGGATTCACTTTGTTCTTGGACCATTAGAATGTAGACTTCAAGAGCTACAACGTTCATGAAGACTACAAAGTCTGATTCTGCCTCTAACAGTGTCAAAAATCGCAATCTTTCCCGTGAAAGTTCGTTAAATGGACATCCATGTCCGTTTAACGGGCATGTATCGGGTAAACTGCACCATTTCACCCGAGAAAGTCCTTTAAACGGACATCCATGTCCGTTTAATGGACTTAGAGTCCGTTTAACGGACCTTCTCGGGTCAAAAAGGACCCACTCTAAGTCCGTTAAACGAACATAGGGCTTCCAAAAACCCCTCCAAACCTTCACCAATGCTTCCAACAACCATCCCAACATCATAAACACTTATAAACCTCCCAAATTCACTTATTCTAATGTCTAAACACTTCATAACCACCCAAACACCTTGTTCATCTCACCAAAATTCTCAAATCTTAACTCAATTAGGTCATCAAAACCTCAAATTTCAAACAATCATCAAAACTATCACATACACAACTATATACAGCATCCTAACTTGTAACATTCATATCTCCCCATTCCGACATCCAAAAATCACAAACTTACTATCGTTAGAAAGATAAAGAGATCTTCTACACCTTCCAAGAAGACCATTTTCACTAATTCTGCTCAGATTTTCCAGAATTTCCCTTAAATCCTGAACACAAGTCTTACCACTGTTAAAGCTTACAGAACCTTCCTAACTTTACTTCCTCAATTACAACATCATTATTAACAATTCAACTACCAATTGGAATTCATCAAATTCTTAACCTCAATTCATTTGATTCCTCATATCCAACAACATCTCATGATTCATAATATTCCTATCTTTCTTTCCATAATGCCTCACTCGTATATATATATATGTATAACCATAGGTCATTCATTAACTCAAATGGAGCCTCATACAAATATCTAATTTCAAACCACAACATCCATACGTAGTTCATATGTCATAATCCATACATGAATCCATATTTCATTAACATCATATATCAAGAGTTTTACACCCTCAAAGGGCGTTCCACATCAAAATACAATCCTACCCCTGTGAGAAAATGAAGGGAGCCATGCAAAGATTTAAAAAGCCATAACTAACATAATGTATATGTATTTCATTTGAAATCAAAATTAGTGTTTTACAAAGTGAGGGCATTTCAAGCCACTTTACAACATAATCCAAACAATATAACTTAACAAAAGCGACAATTTTCCAAAATGCATCTACAGTATTGATTACAAAATTCAACTTGAAATACAAAATAAGACAATTTCGGAGGAATGCCTTTATGCTCACTCATCGATCTCGTGCTCTTCACCTGGAGATGGGACGGAATGTGAGGGGTGAGCTTACGCTCGTGGGTAACACATTTATCTTCGGTAATAAGAGAAAACCATTGAAATATTTACAATCATAGCAATTCTCATAAAACTCATAAAACATGCATTTCTCAACTTTGTCAAAACATGTAAGCACATAACACATCACAATTGGCTTGGCAAGTCCATAAACATGATGAGCCACACAATTCCATAAAATGTCCTTGTGTAGTCGTAAACTTGAGGGAGTCCTAAAAGGAGCTCCGTGCCATTAGAGGGCAGGCGGGAGAAGCCTTGACTTGGTCAACGTGCACATGACAATTTCTTGGATGGAGTAGACCAAATCCATATAACATGTAATTCATGCACTGAAAATATTTGGCCCAAATGGCACATTTCTTGAAAGCTTGTTTTTCATGCACATGACATGTTTCACAATTCAACAACCATAAATCTCATACCAATCATAAAAGCCATTCTCAACTCATTCAAAAGCAGCAATTACAATATTTGCAAAGGAATTCAAACTT
>JANZLH020000007.1:1259512-1275102 GCA_026770325.2 Erythroxylum fimbriatum | reverse complement strand
CTACCCCTTAGGCAAACTTAACACTTCATCTATAATTCAATTAACTCATGCCACCTAATCTTATTAATACTAACATGTTAATTAAGTCCAACACAATTTAATCAATTAAGACTCCAATAATCATCTAATCATGCTTAGTCAATTAAAAAAAATTCAGGGGCCAACATGCTTGACATGTGACCATAAAAGTGAGTGTAAGAAAATTTTCACACTGTTTCTGTCACAGGCATGACTCCCTTTTCATATCATTTTCGTGCAATGTTTTTTTTTGTTTTTCATGTAACATTCACAAAATACAATCACGCCATCTTTCATTTTTTATGCATAAGTTTTCTTATTTTTCATGCAACACTCACAAAATTTTCCACTCACCGTTCACATGCAACACTAAAAAAATTCTCCATTCACCATTCATGCAACATTCAGATCATTTTCACTCAATCCATTCAAATTTGTTTTAAAACACAAAAATTTGTAACCAAAATCAAAATATAAAGGCTTGCAAACTCAACATAAGTTAGACACAACAAAGACTTACCTTTATTAGATTCAAGTTTAGCCAAAATTAGGTGTTGGTAATTGATTTTTCATCTTTATTTTGGTCTTTTTTAGTGCAAAATGCACTCTATATTTTGGCTCTACCTTCTTCTCACTTCTTAACATTACAAAACTTGCATTTTCTCTAGGATTCATCACAGTTTAGGAGGGTTGTCTTTTGCTATTATGGGCTTCCAAATGGCTAATAGTAGTAGCCATTTATCCCATTTAAGTCTATAAATTTTTGATGTTATACTAAGTTTTAACTTCAAATTTTTATGTCTCTTGATAAAATTTCAAATGTTAGTAGACAAATTTTTAACTATTTCATCAAGAGACATACCTAAACTTAAATCTTAAATCTTGAACCAAATGTAATTGTTATCTTAGTTGGTTGAACTGAAAAGAAGGCATGTATAACTTACTATATACAACTAATTGGTTTGTTTGTCCATTTCCCCACCTCAAGTTTGGGTGGTTTTTCTAATCAAGGTTAAATGTTTTAGAAAAGGGATTACAATTTTGTTGAGGTCATCCCTAAAAATCAGCCATGTTAACTTGCTCTATGGAGTCATCTTGAAGTGTCAAACACATCGGTTAGATGCCCTATAACCAAACAAATCTCACTTACCTTTATTGCTTCCATTTTTCCAACAACCAATTAAGGAATGAGTGTAGTAAGATCATCTATACTTTTTTGAAAAGAAGAAAAGTTTACCTCATTGACTTGTTGAGTTGAATAGTCCATCCTAATACTAAAATGTTGAGAATTAGATGTCATATTAATGATCAATGTGTGAGTCTCATTTTGTGTTTTATCAATAAGTGCACCTCCACTAACGACATCAATAATAATCCTTTCAGATGATAAAAAGTCCTTTGTAAAAATACTAAATTAGGATTTATTCATTAATTTGGTGGTGCAAACAATTGACATAGTTTTTAAAATGATGCTAATACTAATACAAAGATTCTCCAGTGTACTGTTGAATACCACAAATCTTCTTTTGAATGATAGCAGCCCTTGAAACTAGGAAGAATTTTTCCAAAAATTGCTTATTCAGTGAGTGGTAAGCAATATAATCAATCCTAGGCATTGTCTTTCAAGAATAATGGAAACAATGATATTTTGATTTGATCTTCAGTAACACCATTGGGCTTCATTCTCATACATACAACATGGAACTCCTGAAGATGCATGTATGGATCATCAGCTGCAACACCATGAAAAGATGGCAACCAATGAATTTTAAATTCAATTTTAATTCAAAGGTAGCATTTAGATTAAATTTAAGAAAAAGTTAAGCAGTGACTTTTTTGGTTCAAATATGATTTAACGAGTTCTCTTAGTGTTCAATTATTCACTATGTTTTTTATTGTTCTACCAATTGTAGTGTTATGCTGCTTTCAATTTTTTTCTTTCTTCAAGATTTTTATAGTCTTTTTGATCTTTAGATTATATTGTAAATTAGCTTTCTTCAAAGATCTCATAACGAACATACAAACTTAGAATTCCTGACAATGAAATCAAAATTTGGTGGAGTGCCTGCGCTCCAAATTGAATCCTAAATTCCTGTAATTATCAAATTTAATAATATAGGAAAGTGGGAGTTGATCCTACGAGGAAATCTAATTTGACAATTATAGCAAAATAGAATCAGGGTTATGATAATGTGAATTTTAACAACAAAAAAATGAAAGAAATAATAAACTAAAAGATATCAGTAAAAATGAACCTTGGTTTATAGCTACTTCCACCTTTTAAAGCTACGATTGATTATTGGACATAATAATTATTTCATTAATCATATAGTCGAAGTGATGTTAAATATCTACCTTTCCTTAGGATTAGTAAATGAAAAACATGTAATCTAATTAACCTTTATTGTTTAACAACTTTAGAAATGATCCAAGGTTCATTAAGCAATAGTTTTTTAAAAAAGAAAGAACATCAAAGCAACATCCTTTATTGTATTTAATTTAGTTGATTACTTTTCTTAAAAGTAATAATTTCTGACGTAGCAAGTTAAAACTTCTAATTGCTACAAATGATCAAAAGAATTGAACTTTGACATATTCAAAATTTAATCTAGCAAATAATCATTTCAATTAATAGACTAATCGCATGCATTAGAAATCAATTGCAAATGGTCATAAAACAAAAGAAGAGAAAAAGAAATCTAATAAATGAAAATATGAAACAATGCACATTAAGACCCAATTACGTACCAACTTTAAAGTTCCAAAAGACTTCCACTTCCATGAATCAAGATAAAGAAAATTATCCAACAATAGCCATAACTATGATTAACTTTTAAAGAAGAAAACCCACCCTAACATATAGTAAGGTGAGGAAAAGAAAGCTTTGTGAAAAGTTGGAAAATCCGACTTGGATACTTTATAGCCACTTGGCCTTATTTATAGCCACTCAAATTGCATGTGAATATTTCTTTGTTGTGATTCTTTGGATCCCATAAACAATATCTTCACTAATTTCCATCCAGATTTACCCAGGATAAGGTTCAAACAACTTTTAACACTTTTTTCTCTTGCATATTTGAAGTCTAGAAATTGCAAAATTCATGCTAGAATTTTTTTCATATTTCAATTTGATCCAAATTAACAAAATAAAATGTTTTATCAACCCAAATCTTTTTTATTTCCCTTTTACTAATGGTGATATTGCTCCTTTATTTTAAACTTTCAAATTTGAATTAAGGACTAATCCTTTTTTTAAAAATATTGAGTTTGAACAAATTAAGATAAGATTATGGAAGATTTAAATAATAAAAGTTAGGCAAAATTATAACACATTAGATTATTATTACATTTATATCCATATTATAATTCTTTGAGAAGTATTCTTAAAGTAGATTTAGTGTCAAATTAATTATGATAGTAAAGATTGTTGCATGTAATAATAGTAGGGATAAATTTATTTTTATTTGGTACAAATTGTCATATACTGTATTTGTTTTTTTCAGTTAAGGAATTCACAAAAGAGATTAGGGATATAAAAGGGTTGTGGTTCAGAATTCTTACCTATTTGGATCCTATAGTATGATAGATAAATAGAGTCTGTTTTTCTATTTGTTGGAATTTATATATCTCTACTGAATTTGACAGTTGATAGATGATACTATTTATGAGCTAGTTGAAATTTGATTACAAGAGTAGTTCATAAAATATCTAGTTGCTTTGGAGATTATTTGAATTATTATCTTGGCTGGTTTCATAGCATTTGTCCGATGGTATGATTTTAATGTTTGAATCTTACCATGGAGTGATGATCATCAAGGGTCCAATATGTTGATTTGGCCTCAAGATGTAACCATTCATATCCATACTCACCTGTTATTACTCTCAACATTGACTCGTTATTATGTTGCCACTGCAAAATCAATTAATCCTTCCAGTTCTGCCAATGCTTTTACAACTTCTAGTGCTCCTTATTAATCATCTAAGGTTTTAACTTCTGGTCAAGTGTCTCCAAAGCGTTGTGCTTATGCATTAGCTTCTTCTCATGAATCTAAGCCTAACCCTTTTGAAGAAGCTTCATGATATAGGAAATGGCATGACGTCGCACAGAATGAGATAATAAGCCCTGGACAAATTAGAACTTGAGAACTTACCACATTGACAGAAAGCAATTAGTTGCAAGTGGGTGTAAAAACAAAGTATGATGGAATAATAGAGACAAAAGGTTTGTGTGAGGAGATATGATGAAACTTCCTGTTGGTTTTAAAGGTGCTTCTCCAACTCAGGTGCAAGTTAACTAAATCTCGTTATGGTTTGAAGCAAGCCCATAGATTATGGTATCAGAAACTTTCCAATTCTATTATTTATAATTGTTCTACTCAATGCCATCATAACTGCTCACTTTTTGTCAAGCATGAATCTACTGTTTCCGGTATGTGGATGGCATTCATTTGAATAGTTATCACCTGGATAGCGCTTTCCCTAGTTTTTGAAGTTGCAAGATCCGACTAAAGAAATATGTTTTTGTAGCGAAAATAGAGGTTATAATTATTGGTTAAAACAGGTTTTCTTGGTTGAAATCAGAACCTACGAGGCTAATTTACTATGTCACATTTTTCTGTTGAATCTGAATACTGTACCATGGAGCTGCTTCTTGTGAAGGGGTTTGTTCATACTACTGTCCTTTCATTTTGTTAATTCAATATTCCAAGAACATCTGAACATTTAGAAATTGATTGTATTACTGTCCTTCTAGGTTAGTATCGTTATGTATAAAATACCTTCTTCTTTTTCTTCTTTTGTCTTTGAACTGATATAGAATCTTTGACAGTAAACAAGAGAATTAAATTATAATTCTCATTTTCACTGCAGTCCCAACTCACCATACTCATGAAAAGAACGAGAATTGGAAATTGACGAGGAAAACGAGCTTGCAAGGAACTATAGTGGAGATTTCCATCAGCTGTTTACCTCAAAAGAATGATCATAGTATCGAGATTAGCAGTAGACAGGGTTTTCCCAATCAAAATTTTAAGAAGTCTTCGACAGAAACTTCTACTCTACACATACACCGAATCTTTCTTCATGATTGATGCACTTGTTCTGAATGCTAAGAACTCAGGGTGCTGTGCCAGTGCCACACCTTGGTCTTTGACTAATTTGTTGACGAGACATCTGTAATTGAGCGCACATAGATCAGTCCTTAAGGAATGGATTGCCATTCTACGTTGATTGGATCTGGGAGCACTTGAAAGCCTTCTCCTTTAGAAGTGAGAAAACGAACAAGGCGAATGTTGTCATCATCTCATTCAATATGAAGTTCCCATGGCAAAATCTTCCCCACATAAAGTCATGTTTAAGTCGGGTAGTAAGAAATGTGCATCGTGGATTGATACAGCCTCGTCCTTTTCAGAAGATTGATGTAATAACGAATGGTCATCTGGTTGGCCACGTGTAGACAAAGTAGAAGGAATGTGATTGAGAGAAGAGGGATCTCCGTCGGGGGAGCTATGACAGCAAATCGTTTTGTGCAGTGTAGAACTTGATTTAAGATCAAGCTGTAAAGCACGAGGCTGTTATTGGAGACCACAGCACAAAGCATTGTTACAGGGAAATTGAACAACTCACCTTCAGTCTTTTCAAGTTCTCATTTCTTGCACTCTGTTCCTTAAATGTTTCTCGCATTGTGCACAACTCCTGTTCAATAAACTCAAGATCAACATTTTGAGAAGGCAAACTCACTTCTGACGACAAATAATACACACACCAGCAAGCACTTACCTTTCTAAGTTGCATCCTTTCCTTCAGCAACGAGCTCTCTTCTTCTTTAAGTTCAGCAAATGTCTAAATGGTGGAGTTATAAAAATATCAGCTATTTTTTTTGTTAACATCACAGTGGAAAACCATAAGAAGCTAATTGACTTAAGGATGCCCGGTAAGTCGGTCAGGGACCACACTTTACCGAATTTTAAAAATTTTCAAAGTGAAATCACAAAATTAAAGACAGTTGGAACATTATAATCCTCAGAAATTCACTAAAAATTTGAAGTTTAATTCTTTCGTTATATAATGTTCAAATGCATTACGAATATCATTGTAATTGATTCTAAAATCACTAATTTATATCACAATTTTGTCAACTTAAATTTATGTGACACTTTTGATTTTTTATATAGGACATTCTGCTAACTAAAGTGACAGCTCAATTGCCCTTAGCCTATTTATTATTTAAAGCTTAGATTAAAGATTTTATATATATATATGAATTGAAGGGTTAAATTGATTATAATATTGAAAGTAGATGGACGTTGCATCTAAAATAAAGTGTTACCTTAATGGAATTCTGACAGGAATTAGTAATTTTATTTATTTGGACTCAATTAAGA
Source organism: Erythroxylum fimbriatum (assembly GCA_026770325.2). Lineage (NCBI taxonomy): Eukaryota > Viridiplantae > Streptophyta > Magnoliopsida > Malpighiales > Erythroxylaceae > Erythroxylum > Erythroxylum fimbriatum. Next base: position 1,268,701 of record JANZLH020000007.1, on the reverse strand, counting down.
TAATCATCATAACCTAAAGAATTTATGTCAACATTAAAAAATATTGAGATGAAGTCCAAATTTTAATAAAAATTTAAAAATCAGAATATATTCCTTTTCTTTTCCGAATTAACTGGTAAAGGGAGAGAGCATTGGAATTTAAATCCGTATGAAAGATTACCTTCTTCTTTCTCGACCTCTTAATGGTGCTGCTGACAGCTAAACTGTTGGTATTAACCTGCAAAACATATGGCACACAATATATGTAACTTTAAAGATACGAAACCAATTAATTGGGAAATAAAAGTAGAGTACAACACAAGAAAATGGCCTTGACGTTCACGTACATTAAAAACCAAAACACTCGAACAGCCAAACGTCAAACTTATGTTATCTATGTTTGGATTGGAACCCTTATCAATTTTAATCGATCCAAAAATCCCAAACAAGAAACAAAAATGACGGATGTAGCCAATCTAAGTGGTAAGGGCACGCGGAGCACCTCTTAATTTGCTTTCTTAACATGATCTCTCCTTCTAACATTCTTCTTCTACCTATTAACCCATGGGGTCTATCATGTCCCTTCAAACTTATTCATCTGTTCAGTTTAACTATGTAAAGAACATCCAAGCCCAAGGTATCAACGTAGCTGCGATAAGGAGCATTCGAACTACTACTCTGTACTTGATCAAAATTATTTTTAAAAAGAAATGGATAAATATCATTTAAACCAAAACGAGGAAAGAAAACAGCAACGACGCAAAAGTCAAAGATCGCTCCAATACGACAGCAGGTTTTTCTCCAATGCTATTTTTCAAAAAAAGGTTTTTCTCCAATGCTTGGAGGCACACTCTATATTACCCTGCGCCACCAATGATCTTCAACCACGTCCACCTGAAGCCGCGTCATCTCCCACCTGACACGATAACAATCTCACGTGCCCGTCTTCTCTCATAACTTCTTTACTGCACATGGCACGACCCAGCTAGCTTTCTACCTTCAAGGCTTTACAGACCAATACATTCGCCCTAGTAACTCTGTTACCTCAAACCAAGAGTCTTACTAAATCTTACAACACATCCGGGTGCGGACTAACGCTACATTAAGCTCATGTGAACCACAATCATTGACTAAAATGAAATTATAATAATGCATAGTAGTGTGTGTAATGTATAACCCAAGCCAATAGTAAATGAGCAAAACGCCGTTACTTTCACCAAACTAACCGGACTTCTTCGGTTGGAAGGGCCCAGAGCCTAGTGGCGTATGGGCTCCACATCCATTCGGAGTACTCCACGTTGATCTCAAAGCCGAAAGCAACGGAAGAGATTTGACTTAACATTGCTCACAATTATATAAACAACATTCAGATAAAAAAGAGGGATGACGGGGAAATTGGTCCTTTCTTATCCTACGAGTTTTGGGTTTGCATCTGACAGATCTGTCTTCTCCGAAAATTACAGATTCTAATGAAATAAGAAAAAATAAAAATCATAACAGAACAGGGAAAGAGAGAGAGAAGGAAAAAGAAGAAAGAGATAGAATGACAGCTGACAGACGTTTGAAGAAACTTTGAAGTTTGCTAACCTTACTTACGTGACAAGAGGTTAATAGAAAAATAAAAGGAAAAAAGGATAATTAGTAACGAGTGTGAACCATAACAGACGGATAGTGACGGTAGTTAGGGGTAAAACAGAATCAGAGAAATTCACGGTTGCCTGCTAATTACCAAATTACCAACCAAACTCAAACTCAGACTCAGACAAGAATCTTCACAGACCTCCACGCTGCCAACGAAAAACCCCAAATCTACTCAACTCATATCCACGTCCAACACATCAGCTAAACGCCCAACCCAAACGGAAAGAGAAGAGGAGAAGAGAGGCAAAGAGCGAGAGATAGGGGGTAGAACCTTGGATCTGACGCCCGACGGAGACCGGTTAGTGTGGCGGCTGGTTTCTTCGAAGCCGTCTGCGGTGGCAGATGGAGAAGCAGCACCGCTCCAAGACAGCGGCGTCGTAGGACTACACCTCGTGAAAGAATCACCTTCTTTCCTCTTGGAAGCAACGTCGCTTCTTGTGGAACTCGCTGTCGCCGGCCTTGACCTAGGGAGGCGGAGTCCCCATCTGATCGGAATCACCACCAGAGGCTTCGCCGCCCCATGTGCTTTCTTGAGCCGCACAAGCAGGTCCACCACCACCATGTCGTCTGTCATCGCCGCCCTCACCCACTCGTCCTTGGTCGTAGTCATCATACTCAGTGCCAAGTTATTCTTCAAGTCCAAACGTGTTTAAGGTTTGTATGCACATAGAGATACAGTGATGTCAAGAGTCTGTCTAATGTAGGTAGATAGAGAAAAAGATGGGAAGAGATGGGGGAAAAGGAGACGGAGGGAGAGAGAAAGGAGGGGTAGGGCTAAGGGTGGCTAATAGAGAGATTAAATTAAAATGAATGAAAGGTGCTGGGGGAATATATTTATATTTACACACATATATATGCGTTGTAGTAAAATTAATTCGGTTGTTTATTATTATTATTTTCTTAATCCTGTATCGCCACATCCTTCTTATGGTTGGTTGGTTGGTTGGTTGGTTGGTTGTGGGTGCGGGTGCGGGGGAGGAGTAGTAGTAGCAGTACTTGTAGGGTTGTGGGTGAATGAACTTTTATTGTTTTTCTTCTTCTACTTTTGTTTGACATGTAACACTTTTTACTTTTATTATATTTTTAATATACAAAAATTTTCATAACCACTATTTAATAGTTGTTCTCCAATAAAGTCTCCCATTTGGCTCCCTTGTATGCTTTTCCGGCGATTTCAAAGAAGTAAATAAACCTTCTCTCCATGCCCAAGACATCAACTTTCCTCCTCGCTCGTTTTGATTCACTTCTCTCACAATCCCAAACTTTTCTTCGCTTGTTCAACTCTCAGTTGCCCGCCATTCTTTTATTCTCGCCCAACAAATCCATCCTCGAATGCTCTCTCTTAGTTTGGATTGAAAAACCCTTTTTGGCAATGAAACTCATTTCTGCATATGCTACCTATGGCGTCCCAAATGAGTCAAGGCTCGTCTTTGATTCGCTTCAGCTTTAAAGTGTCTACTTGTGCAACCTATTGATCGATGGGTACGTAAAAGTCATGTGTATAGTGATGCCTTTGTCTTGTCTCAACAAGTGTGCTTTCCAGGAGTTGCTGCTCAAGATTATACCTTTGCGACAATAATGAAAGATTGTAGCGAGGCCACCGATTTGGATGCTGGGAAAGTGGTTCATTGCAGATGTGTGAGGATGGGATTTATTTTTGATGATGTTGTTGCCAATTCACTTATGTCAATGTATTTCAACTCAGGATAATTTAGCCAATGTTTGAAAGTGTTTGATTAAATGCCTCATCGGAATGTTAGTTCTTGGGATGTTGTAGCAAGATATGTGGATTATAGGGATCGTTATTGTCATAAAAAGATATTCTACTTTCTTAAACATATGCAGCGTGATGGCTTAAAGGTTGAGCAGGAATAACATATTAGCCTTTGTTTCCTACGAGAAGCGAGACAATATAGCCTGTTTCTCGTGATAATTTCGGAAAAAACTTGAATTTGTGTAAGTATCATGATCTAGCCATAGCTTTGAAGTTGTTTCCTGTTGACGTCATCATCCTCTGTTTAGCTAAACGCACGCTTTCTTATATATGCTTTGCAACCACGAAGGTAAGATTATCACAAGAAGTCAATGTTTTAAAAACTAGACCGGATGTTAAACCGGTCAGAAAAAAGATTTAAGATTTTGAAGGTTCAACCGGTAGTAAACTGTTACAAAATCGGTATATAATAAATAAGAAGTAAAATTTATAAAAATAAGCAAAAATAAATTAAATGTTTTATTGAAATAAAAAATGCATCAATATCTATTATTATATAATAAGTTAATAATAAATAAATATGAGTTTAATATAAAATTTAAAATAACAATAAAAATCAAAATTATATTTCTGAAGGAGGTTGTGTATCATTATCTTCAAAAGCTCTAAATTCTCTAACAATATTTAAAGACTCGTAAATTACTTTTTCATCTAAAGTATTTACATCAACTTCTTCTGCTGCATTTAAATAAATTAAAAATTAGTAATGTTAAAAATTATTCTCAGTTATAAACTTGTAATACATTATACTTTTAACTTAAATATGATCAAAATAAGATATAAACTAACCATCAGTAGATGCTCTTAATTCATTAGTTATGACAAATACATTTTCTTCATAAATCATCTTTTCAAGTTCAGGCTATGGTTCTTCTTCTTCGATCCAAGATTCGATATGTTCAATGTAACATTCCATTGCGTATGGGAAGGTTAGAATAGTCATTTTGAATGTTCAATAAGAGTTTGGAAAAAGCATTTGCATGCATGTGCATAAAGTGACATACACATACTTGTGAATAGTGAATTTATTTGCACATGAAAATAATTGTACATGCATTCATGAAAAATTTTGGGTATAATTGGATTGATTTGTGAATTTTTGGGAATTTTATGGAAAAAGAAATCAAAAGAATATTAGGAAAATTGGATTGTAAAGAGGATAGTTGTATCGGGAAGCGGAGAACTAAATAGAGTTGGTTTCAAAAGAAACTAAGTTAGAGATTAGACCATAGGAAAGTGACAAGTGTTAAGTTGCTTTTTGTACTTTTGTAAAAGTAAGTCTCGATACCTGAGAGTTCAAAGAGGGGTGGGTATTTCTTAAACTTCTTTCCTTGTTATCACCTCCTTTGAATTTTCTTAAAAACACAGAGGTTGGTTAGTGTTCACAGAGGGAACGCAAGACTTGCATGGAGTAGGGCTTGAAGATAGCTGGAATGTTTAGGAGTTTTCCACGAGTAAGTAGTGGATAAATTTGTTATAGTTATTTGGAATAACTTGATGAACTTTTTGTCATCGCATGTATCATGGATTATATTTTCTTTTGGATGATATTGATTTGAAATGTAGTAGAAAAGGTGACCTTAGTATGAGTTGTGTTAAAGAAAGGTTGTGAAATGAAATGGGTGGTTGATCTGGAAAATATTCACCGAGTATACTTTAGTCTTTTAGCCATAACGTTCTTTCTAGTTGTCCAAATGAGATGATTCTTGATTTGGATTAAACTAGAGATATATGTATACATTTCTTATGAAGACATCGAATTTCAATTCTGTCTCTAAGAGTCTCGAAATTTCATGAAGTTGAGAACTAGGTGCAGTACTTTGGGAGCTGAATGTAAAATTTGTGTTATGACTTTGGGAGAAAATCTGGATTAATCTAGAAAGATTTTGGCAAAGTTGCCTTCTTCAGAGTTATATATCTTTCTTTTATCTTTCCAACGGTATATAGTATGGAATTTTTGGACATTTGAGTCAAAAGTTATGATCTATATAAGTGGCGATATTTTGGAGAGTAAAAGTAAGACGAAGTAAAGTAAAACGAAGCGAAAGTAAGACGAAGTGAAAGTAAGGCGAAGCAAAGTAAGATGAAGTAAAAGTAAGAGGAAGTGAAAGTAAGACGAAGCAAAGTAAGACGAAGTGAAAGTAAAACGAAGCGAAAGTAAGATGAAGTGAAAGTAAGACGAAGTGAAAGTAAGACAAAGCGAATGTAAGACGATGCAAAAGTAAGACGAAGCGAAGTAAGACGAAGCAAAAGTAAGACGAAGCAAAGTAAGACTATTGAGGACAAAAATATATTGGATTCTTTTGGTCATAACTTCTTCTCTAGACACCCAAATGATCTGATTCTTAAACCATTGGATTCGTAAGACATTGCTCTACATCTCTATCAAAAATCACAGCCATCTGAAATGAAACAAGAAAGATTGAGTGAAAAACATGGGACGGGTACAGGGTGTGTACTCTTAAATTATATGAACTGGTGTTTTTCCACTAAACATACCCCAGTATTTTGGGCATATCTTTTTGTATAGTGATCCAAATGGAGTGGTTTTTAATTTGATGTAAACTAGAGATATAGGGCTACAAAGGATGAGAAGGAATAAAATTCTAAATCAGACTCTAAGAGTTTCAATATTTGGATGGAATTTGAGTGTAGGGTACTGCCTCAGAATAAAAGCCGTCCGAAACTATTTGGAGTATAACTTTCACATTTCTGAATCAAATTGAGTGATTTTGGTGTCAATGGAAAGATATGACATAGAGGGATACTTTTATAGAAGATAATTTGACCAAATTACTTCATTTTTACCTTCTGATTATACATGAACAGTAGACCCGAAAGGAGTGTCTTGGAAAAATCTAAAGTAATTCAATGAGAAATGAATTGCGAATTTAATGGTTTTAGTGAGACATAAACCTAAGTATAAGTTATACTTAGATGAGTTTTGATATGGGGATGGTTTTGTGAAGAATTTATGGAATGATACCCGGGATTATCATGACCATGCATTGTACATAATTCATTTCATATATGTGCATTATTGAATACTTATGATTGCACAAATTGTGATATTGTGTATATTATTTGTTATAGAGGAGCAACTAGAACGTCAACCTCCAGATGTTGTCGGATTTTCCAAGCATTAGCTTCGGGAGCAACTTATGAGTAACCTAGATGGTCTCACTTAGTTACTTGTTTACTTAAGTTATGTGTTGAAGGATAAATGAATGTGCTTGATTATGGATTCCGGATAGGAGGTTCGATGATTATGTAATGTGGATTGAAATATTGAAGTGCTTCTTGAATATGAATGTGAAGACCTATGTGCTTTATAATGTGATTAATTGTGGTACATGCATTCCATTTATGAATGCATAATCAGATAATGGCAGTTGTGACCAGAGTAGCCACCGATTAGAGCTTAAAGCTCAACGAGTGAAACTGAGCCTCGAGCTTAAAAGTGATTCATAGCCTTAAGCTCAACGTTTAATGAGCCCTATATGGGACAGTTCAGGCACTTGGTCACAGCAACGTAATAATTGAAAAGTGTCTCATGAGCATTTCATATGTATTTTGTTAAGTATGCTTGATTGATTGAAATGCAAAACTGCTTATGCTTGAGTGAAAATGTGTTAATCATGAAAATTGCAAATTTGTGAAATAATTGTGATATGAATTGATGTGTTGCATGATTTGAGTGAACCATCAATGATGGTTGCCTCATTGAGTTCGCAAAACTCACCAAAATTGCAACGTTTTCTTTTCAGGATCGAGAGACGACTCTAGATACTGAAAGGCTCTACTGTCGTGTAGATTATAAGTTGGGCAAGAGAAGTCATGGCACAAAGGTCGGTCAGCTAGGAGTTCTTTTGGATGACTTAGATAGATTTGATACATTCTTTCCTCTTTCATGTAGTACTTATATACTAGGTTTTGTTGATGTTCTTGTCGTAAAATTGAAAGACACAATGTAGACTTTGGTTTTGTGAAATGAAATGAGGAAGTAGTTTTTTTTAAAAAAAAAGAAGAGAAGATATCGTGGTTTTCTATTGATGCTTTATATGTGAATAATGATATGATGCCATACGAAGTAAAAGTAGTGATCGATCGTAGCTCGCCCTTATCGTAGGATATGTACCGAAATGACCTTCGGGCATCTCGGTGTGTACCCTGCAGTAAGGGGGCGCTACACTTACTCCAACACTTACAAAAAGGGATGGAAGGATAATCCTAGATTTAGTTGGAGAAATGAAGAGCGTAGAGCTTCGAGTAGATCTAAACAAGGAGGAGGAGATGGACCTTCTACTAATCAGTTCCCCAACCAGCAGCAAGCTCTGATTGTTCCAACCAAAGAGGACACCAATCAATTGCTACAAAACATGATGACTTTGATGAAGGAAGAGAGGAATTCTAACACTAATCAATTCAATGCACTAGATACTCTTATCCAGCAGTATTCCTCTAAAATAGTCGCTCGATTCAATGCTTTTAGAGAAGACAGTGGAGCAATAGGAAACAAAGGAAGAAAATATCAACTCTTATGTGACCCAATTATCCAACAATTTGAGCGAGAATCAAACAAGAAGCAGTGGAACAATTCCTTCTAACACGGTAATGAATCCAAAAAGTTTGAATGCAATTGCCTTGCGAAGTGGGAAACAAGTGAGGTTTGATACTCAAGAAGAGGAAGCATGTGATGAGGAAATTGAGAGTGAAGAAGCACTTTTACCGAAGGAAAGAATCAAGAAATCAGAGAGTGTCAAGGAAGAGACCTTATTGAAAGAAAGGAAGTCTGCATCTAAGAACAAAGGAGCTGCTTCAGAAAGTTCCACGAACAAAGTTGAGTATGAGGAATCAAGCAAGCATGAAGCCAAAAGTAAGGAGGTAAATCTTTAAGACCTTCCTTTTCCAAATTCATATTTAATGAGCAAACGTATGAGTGAAATTAAGCATGAAAAGGAAATCATTGATCTGTTTGGAAAAGTAGAGGTGAATGTTCCCTTGCTTGCTTTGGTGAAAAGAGTTCTGGCCTATGCTAAATATCTCAAGGACTTATGTACCAACAAGAGGAAGTTTAGGCCAAATGAGAGAGTCCAAGTGAGTTCGAATGTGTCTTCCCTGTTTAAACCTCAAATACCTGTCAAATGTCAAGACCATGGATCTTTTACCATTCCATGCACCATAGGGAGAGCCTTGCTAGATCTGGGGCGGAAATTAATGTGATGCCCAAGTCTATCTATCAATCATTAGGGGTTAAGAGTTTGCAGCCCACATCTGTTGTGTTACAATTGGCTGATAGATCATTTAGGCATCCAGTGGGCATCGTTGAAGACATCCTAGTCCAGGTAAAAGTTTTGGTATTTCCTGTTGATTTTTATGTACTTGATATATCTTTTGAAGTTGTGCAGGATACTTCCTTAATTCTCGGGCGACCCTTCTTAAGAACAGCTAGTACCAAGATCAGCATAAAGGAAGGTAAGATCACCATGAAGGAAGGTAAGATCACCATGGAGGTAGGCGATCAACAGGTAAGCTTCAATATGTATGAAGCTATGAAGCACCCCCATGAGGACTATTGACTTCTAAGAGTTAATATGCTTGATATGGTTGTTGATGATGCATGTATTGACTTTGAACGAGCTATGAATCCCTTGACTAATGATTCCTTGGAGAGAGTTTTTGTTACTGATGTTTCAGGTGAACTACGGAGTGTGGACGTTGTAGGAAAATCCCGGGAGGAACATCACATGTTCCAGCAGCGGAAAAACAAAAATTTTGTTCCCGGGACCTTCCCG
>JANZLH020000007.1:1218923-1237751 GCA_026770325.2 Erythroxylum fimbriatum | reverse complement strand
ACACTACATGCATACTTAAAACACTCATTTCATGCATTAACCTCCAAATATCATTGTAAAACATGTAACACAACTTATTACATTCACTACCGATTCCTCATTTAATAATTCTGACGTCCAATCAAAGTTCGGGGTCCAACACAAAAGGAAGATGACTATCAACCTACATGTGGAACATTGCCACATCAGCAGGGTTCCCAAAAGCAGCTCCCACACCCTTAGAGATTAAGTCGACAGTTATCTTACGAATAAGTGGAAAGTTCCTAGTGTCCGGTCAGCTCACTTTTGTTTCAAAATGTCGTAAAGACCCACACGTGTGGTGGAGTAGAGGATTTGACGAAGCACAATGGCGGATAAGCCCGAGAAAAGGGTGGAGGTGCCATCAGATTGCATGATGCGGAGGTCGATAGAGATGGGTCCAGGAGGAGGTGATCGGATAACTTTAATGTTGTATTGGCCACCGTATTGAAAGCAAGCGTAAGGTAGTAGGTGGCTTGAAGAGAAGGGTTGGGGAAGAGGGATTCTCCTTGAAGTTGCATACAGACTTTGACCTCGTTTGGTAGATCTTTTCAACCATATTTTAGTGGATTGGAAAGTGCTAACTGTTTGACTATGTCAAATAACTAATAAACATGTTTGGTGGTGAGCTGATTAGGTTGGCGGATTCAACTTAATTAGCTAAAAATAAAAGATTCAATCATACAAGCTTGAAGCGAAATCTGATAAATGTTTATTTATAGAATATCCTAAGGAAACAATTAGATATCAGTTATACAATGCTTTAAAGCAAAAGGTGTTTGTCTCAAAGTTTGCTGTCTTTTTAGAGAAAGAGTTTCTTCCAAGAGCAAACAATAGGAGCGAAGTTGAACTTGATGAAGTTCATGATGCTTAAACAGATGTAGATCAATTGCCTAAACCCAAGCCTATTGTTCACGAATATGAGACAACAGTTGAATCTTCTGACACACAAAATGTTCATAGGTCAAGTAGGATACGCAATGTTCCAAAGAGATATGAATTTCTCGTAAGTGAAAAAAAAATACGTATTGCTCATAGAGGACGACAAGCCTACAACCTATGAAGAGGCTTTGAGGAGTTCAAAATCTGAAAAATGGCTTCAAGCCATAAAAGTATGAAATGGATTCCATATTTGAAAACCAAGTATGGACTTTGGTTGACCCACCTGAAGGGCTAAAACCCATAGGGTGCAAGTGGATTTTCAAGAGGAAAATCAACATGGATGGTAATGTGATTACCTATAAAGCAAGGCTAGTCATTAAAGGTTATCGTCAAAGACAAGGAGTTGATTATGATGAGACATTTAGCCTCTTAACTATGCTTAAATCCATTAGAATACTCCTAGCCATTGCTGCTCATTATGATTACGAGATATGACAAATGGATGTGAAGATGACTTTCCTGAATGGAAACCTAGTTAAGGATGTGTATATGATATAACCTAAGGGCTTCATATCTAAAGATGGAAAAAAAGATATGCAAGCTTAAGAAATCAATTTATGGATTGAAGCAAGCGTCTAGGATTTGGAACGTTCAATTTGATGAAACAATCAAAGAGTTTAGTTTCTCACAAAATCCTGATGAACCTTGTATGTACAAGAAGGTTAGTGGGAGTGCTATCATATTTTTTGTGTTATATATGGATGACATATTACTAATAGGAAATGATGTGTCAAGTTTGCAATCAGTCAAAATTTGGTTGTCCCAGAAGTTTTCCATGAAAGAACTTAGAGAAGCAACTTATATATTAGGAATAAAGATCTATAGAGATAGATCAAGGAAGTTGCTAGGTCTTTCACAGTCTGCATATATAAATAAAGTGGTAAAGAGGTTTAGCATGGAGTAGTTTAAGAGAGGGTTTCTTCCCATGACTTATGGGATAAAACTCTCGAAATCTATGTGTCCCAAGATGCAAGATGAGAGGACTCGCATGATTATGATCCCATATGCTTCGACAATAGGATCAATCATGTATGCTATGTTATGTAAAAGACTCGATATATCGTATATTCTAAGTGTTACAAGCAGATATCAATCGGATCTTAGTGAGTGTCACTGGGTGGCTGTTAAGAATATCTTAAAGTACTTAAGAAGGATTAAGCATGTATTCTTGATATATAAAGATGGAGATCTCGTAGTGAGCGAACATACAGATGCCAGTTTTCAATCTAACCAGGATGACTCCAAATCTCAATTAGGTTACATTTTCACAAAGAATGGTGGAGCAGTCAGTTGGAAGAGTTCCAAACAAGAGAGGACTATAGATTCAACGTCCGAGTTATAATACATTGTAGATGTGAAAGCAGCAAAAGAAGTTATTTAGATTAAGAAGTTCGTTATGGAACTTAGAGTGGTTCTAAGCACTGTAGACCCAATACTGTTGTACGGTGATAACGATGGGGCTATTGCCCAAGCCAAGGAACCAAGGTCTCATCAGAGGTCCAAGCACGTACTCAGGAGATATTACTTGATCAGGGAGATAATTGATAGAGGTGATGTGAAGATAAAGATAGTGCCCACAGATCAGAACATCACTGATCCTTTGACTAAGCCACTTCCTCAAATGAAATTTGATTATAGTGTACTCACCTATGGTATTAGATACAAAGGCGATTGACTTTAATGCAAGTGGGAGATTGTTAGAGTAATGCTCTAAAGGCAATCACCTTTAGCACTTTTGTACAAACTTTATTTTGATTAATAAATAACAAGGTAATTTTTCATGTAATTTTACATTAAGTTGATGTTCGTTTATTTATAAATTAATGTTGATCTTAAGTAAAATTATTGAGATTCATGAAACAATACATAACATGAATGAAATCATGATGAGATCATAATAATGAGATTCCTATCATGTTCAATTATGTTAGTATCTAAATTATCCCTAGTCATAGGATTAATAAGACACGACATTGTTAATCCGGATAGACTAGCACATGTTATACTCTTTGATTTAATCAAGCAATGGATTTGACAAACTGTAAGCATGAGATGTTTAAAGTTAACATGTGGATACTTGCTAATAGTAGTAAGCATATTGGATGACCCGCTAGGAGATTATCATATAGATCATCTATCAAATGTTAATGATTAATCTCATCATAGCAATGGTGTAAATATTCTTAGGCTTGAGATACTCAAGGATATCTTTGATATTAATCCTATGCTTTAATATCATTCCTTGTTGCTTCAAGACGAGGACGTTTATAAGGTGGTGATTGGGTACAACTATTGGAATTCGAAAGTAATTGGGTAGTCAATAAAGGCTTCACCACTCCTGATAGAAGGAGATGATACCCACGGCTCCTTGTCGGGGTCATTATTTAGGAGTCTCTGGCCAGAGTAGTTATGTTTCATGAAGAGACTCTTTAATTACACATAGAGTAATAAGATCTCAGGACAAGAACTAACATCGCTTGGACTAGATGTGACGTAGTCAGTCTAACGGGAGTTAAAACATAGCCCAAACTTCGAACCAAGTGGGGTATAGAATGATGAAGGGACGAATTGTACGATAATTGTGTATGGAAAGATTTGTAAGTTGGAAAATTAACTATCAAAGAGTTCGTGTGTTAATCCACTTATATTTCGGTAAATTGGCATCATGAAACCCTTCTTGATTTGCTTAAATTAAGAGTTAATTCAAGTGGCATGAAACCATACATGATTTTCTCAAATTAAGAGTTAATTCAAGTGCCTAAAATAAATGGAAACTTAAGGGTCACGCGTATAAAAGATCAGATTAAAAACAAAGTATGCACGGTTATCATTGAAGTAGGCCACGATCGTGACCGAAGGCACGAAAGATGATGCATAAGTGAGTTCTTCACTTATGTTCACATGGACTAACAAGTTAAAAATACACTCAAGTGAGAGGATAAGGGTCCAGATGTGTTATGGCGTTAGAGAGAAGTGGTCGTGAGTCTTGTTCATGCAATTTATGCAATTGTTGCATGAATTTAATTGTATGCAACATAATCTTGATCTATCTCTCTATTTGAGTATCTACTTGAACTCATCTTGTTTGGTGTTTTAACCACCCTTACACATTGCTTTTTCATTTTTACGTGTTTTTGAGTGATCAAGGAAGGGCTACAACCCAAACAAGGAGAAGATTAATGAAAAGAGGAGCATTATCAAAAGTACATGTGCTGAAATTTCATATTCTTATAATCTGTGTATGCATGTATCTAAGGTTTTGGATTTTGGGGATGTCGTGGGGTTGGAATTTAGATTCCGACATTTTTGCTGCCTTATTGTGCATGTGATGCATGAATCCATGACTCCAAACAGATGAAACACAAAAACTATTGATATATTTTTATTTAGAATAAAATAATATTGGATTAAAGATTTAAGAATTGATTAAAACTTTTGTAATATCAAAATAAAATTTTGATTTTTTTATGAAAGATCTAATTTTCTAATGTCAATAATATTTTATACGGTAAAAGGTGCTATTTCTATCGAAAAACTTTAATTAAAATTGAAATTAAATATAAATATTTAATAATATTTAGATGATATGAACATGATTTTATTTAAAATTTAAACTAACATAACCTAAAACATATGTTTAATTTCTTTAAAAAGTATTTAACATATTATTAAAAACCAACTTTATATAAAATGGGTTCTATAGAACCGACATTATCATTGAAACCTTCTCTAAGAACTCAATCCCCATATTAGCAGAAGGTATGATAAAACCAACAAAAGGTTTTCATTCATACTTGTTAATTACTTCTGCAAAAAGGTTTTAGGTTGAAAATCTTACGTTCATATTCAGAAGCTTCATTAGTGTCGCTCATGTCATGTATGCATTATTTAGTAATTATACAGTTGTTACTATCAAAGCATTAGGGAAATGAAAGAGCTTGCTATTGGGGTGGAACTCACTAACTTAACATTCCTTGTAGTTTTGAACTTGCCACTGATCTTGAGAGCTGAGGCAAGCTAACCACTAGTAGAAGGTATCATAGAAAGGGTTCAAGAGTATAGGGATTGAGCACACTGATATAATGACAATTAGAATATTAAATCAACTTTTAAAATTAATATATATTATGTGTATAGTGTATACAGATTAAGTTTTATCACGAAATTTAAATAAAATATTTTTCAATGTTAAATTATTTTAGAACAAAATTAAAATTTCAAAAAAAATTGACACAAACCTTTCTAGAAATTAAAAGGAATTTATCCACGAGAAATGTTAAATGTAGCGCAATCGTTTTACAAGTATTAATTGGATAACTTAAGCAAATTAGAGTACAATTCAGAAGCTAATCAGAAACAAAAACCCTGACATTTTGCAACTCTTTCTCTGTCAATAGTGCTCGCGTCAGGGAATTTTGAGCCATACTATTGTGTCTATTCTAGAAGAATTAGGCTGGTGCTTTAGGAAGTTTTTTTTTGGTCTTAAATCAGAGTATCCACTGACGGATCCAGTGACTAATCCCCTCGTTAGTTTGTAGGCACTTCACAGGATGGGACAGTTGGTTCAAGAATTTAAGGCTGCTTCATACCCAAAACTAAAGATCGAACCCCTAACCTTTGGTTAAGGATGGATGAGTCCCTTCCACTCAATCCCTTGGTAAAGAAGTTTGCAAGGCTTGTTGGGGGGCTGATGTATAGGTTATTCCTAATTAGGGACCTTGACCTTGGCACTAGAGGGAAGTGCACGTTGCAAGGAGGGGAAGGATGGTAGGAGATTTAGGGGACCTGTATCTGACCAATTGTCAAACCATACCCTATAAATACGCTTCATTTCTTTAGCCATTGTTACCTTAAGCTTTAGTAAGAGTTTGATGGTTGAAGAGGCATAAGAGTTAGGCTTAATCGCCCAGAAACTAGTCTTTCAAGTACTCTTCATGCATCCACTTTAACAAAAGGTTTTCTTTTTCAGTAAAAATGCTTCAGATCTTATTAACCAACAGAGTTTTATTAGTAGCTCTGATAGACTTTATCCCTAATCGCCCTTAAGATTTAGTATGCCTATTACCTTCCACTTTAACCTTTGGGAATACCTTGCTAGCTCCTGATCCACTACATAGGAAATTTCTACACATTGTAGTTGGGTCGGCTGGGCCGGCCATACAAGGTCCAACCCCAAGCCCAGATGTCGACGGCCCGGTCGCAGGAGATAATCTCCCATGCAAACGTAAAGACTCACGTAAAGACCTAAACCTAGCAGTAACCTCAGGTATATAAGGTACTATTCCTCCCTGATTCAGGTACAAGATCACAACCCTATTTCTCCTACTTGCTGTTACAACCGAAACCTTCACAGAAAGACTGACTTGAGCATCGGAGGGGCCTCCCGGGAATCAACTCCCGGCATGCCATTATTTGTTTTGCAGGTATTCCGTAGCCAGAGTCGCATAAATCATGGATCCGAACAACGACGTTCAACCCCAGCAAAATCAGGCTGAACCAATTTGTAATTATTAAAATCAAATGAATGTTCACATTTTTTTGAATGAAGCTAGTTTCAAAAGTTAAACATTTTATATTTGAAAGTTTATTTAGTGAGAAACAAGGAGTATTTCAGTCTTTATGACGCAATTATTATAGGTAATAATTTTTGAGAATATTGAAATTTTATAGACATTATAACTCAACATTATTTTCCTAGTAATATATTTTCTAAACAACTTATAAAAATATTGCATCATTTGAAACTCTTGACATCTCATTGCAGTTACAATAACTTTCACTTTAAGAACAACATCCTTTCAATTTGTAATGAGATATGAATTCAATATGTATTGGTCCTAATAAAGACTTTATGTATTCATGAACATATCATCTTCTGTTATTATTGTTATAGTTGTTGTTCTTGTTATTGTTCTTATTGTTATTGTTGTTATTATTGCGAAGAAAATATATGTGTGTGTGTGTAAAGAATAGGTTAAGAGACATAGACATCTCCTGTAATTTAAAAAAATCTTTAAAAATTCCTCTATTTAAAAAATCTTCAATTTTTATTTTTAGCTTTTAAGAAAATTTAGTTTTTCATAAAAATCTATTCTCTTATATTTTGGTTAAAAGAAGATAACAAATATTATACATGAACTAATCAAATTTTATTAGTACCATAACTTAACTCAACTATTAGATCCTAGCAAATCAATTAAATTTGACTTTATTTGATAATTTAAATAATTGTAATAAATTATTAGTTTGAGATAAATTTACTTAGTTCAATTTGTGTTTTAAAATTGTGTTGAATTGTTATATATAAATATTATTTGAAGTTTATATCTGATATTCATGTTGTATGTTTTTTGTTTTTTTTTCCGTAAATCGAAGGGAAAGAGTGTTTTCTAAAAATGTAAAAACTAAAAGGAATTTTTTTCAAAAATTTTAGAGGTAAGATTATTTAAACTATCATAAAATTTTTCTAAGATTCTTTAAATTATACTAGAGTTCTATGTCAATTATCCGTGAAAATTATATATAGACTAGTAGCTTACTTGCCCTCCATATGAACATATAAAAGGAAGTGGTGGCTTCTTTACTTGAAATATCAACAGATCGTGCTCGAACCCACAAAATTGCAGCGAGCGTACAATGGCCTAACATCTGCACCAATTTCTATTTTGTAAAGGATCCCACAATACATATATGCTTAGTAATTCTCAGAAATACTCATTAAGCGTACCGTAGCAAGCTTGCTCGACAGGAGGGAAGAAGAAGCTCCTACCACCACCGCAGCCAACAAAAGCATATTAACGCACACCCAAAATACCTTGCGAAAGACACACTTTTCTTCAGGTATCAACAACATACTTTTAACACTAAAGTCTGATCTTGTAAGGGAAAACTTTTCTATTTAAAGACTTCGTTAAAATTGAAAATTATAAGAAATCAGATTTTAAATCTTGTCGTCAACTACGACTGACCAACCACGCTCAATGATAACTTTCTTTACTTGCATGTTACAGCAAACTAATGATCAGAATTTCAAAATGTAAAAATACATTTTAACATATAGCGGAGTGGGTAACTCACTCTTTTTTGCCCTAGGCTGACACGGAATGATTGAATACCATGGTTACTATCCCCATGCGTGTCAGGTATATCCTGTTGGAACGAGACAAACACAGGAAAGAGTACTGATCATGCTCAATGTCACACTGAATGACATCGCTGAGCAAATACACACATCTTTTCAGTTAATGATTACCTTGAGTAATGCGATAACGGCAGAGAAGAAGCACATGAAAGCAGTAGCAAACGCCAACGATCTGGTTAAAGCCAAGTGTCTACCGAGAACGCATTTCTGCATGTGATAATGACCTTCCCATTTACAAGTCCTTCAATGTAACGTGTACGGAATATTCTTATTGAATATTAATTAAACCTCAACTCAACGTATCATGTGACTATTTGTATATACCTGTATGTGTATAAAGAAAGCAAGTTGGACAACAACAGCTCTCACAATCAGGATACAGGATGCAGCAAGGTATGCGTGTTTCTTCCACCTAAGTAATGGAAGCTACAACCAACAAAGACGAAAATTCTCTAGATATAATAATTTAATCATGAATGCGGGGGTTCTGATTCATTCAAGGGACTTACGTCAATGGAGTAGACGCTCCCAAGCACAAAACTTATGAGGAGCGCAGAAAGAAGTGGCACTGACCGAAACATAACCCCCATAGTCAGACTCTACACATAAATCAAATTAACAAGAAAAAAAATGGTAAGTTGAAATTTAATTGAGCTTCATATTAAGAAATAGTATTAACACTATTGGTAGTTGAAAGTTATAGTTACCCATTTTCTACAAATTTCCTTTTTTGCTTGTAGGCTTTAATTATCTATATCATGGCTTGGTGAAAAACGAACACATTCTATAAAAATTTTCTTTCTAGATTCATAAAGAAATCTTATTTTGTCGGAGATCTTTATCAAGAGATTGGTAATTCATACGAATAGTATAGAGGATTATGAAAGCTTGACTTGTTTTACTTTCCATAATTTCTGATTGTACAAAAGAATCACAAGCTAATGTTTTTATTCATTTTCTAAATCTTAGATCTCTGCAAGTCAAAGTATTCTTAATTCTACGTGCGTTTGAAAGTACCAGGAGAACTAGTCTCTTTGTATGGAATTTTTATTCGATTCCCCGTTACAATCTAAGTAAATCTTCACAACCCGAATTGATAAGTTACATTATCTAAAATTGGACTCCATGAGTTTGATCCGCTTTAGTTAGACTAATTATCAAACTCTTTATACTTTATTATAGATCAAAATATTTCCTTATCCTTAATAAACTTGTAACTATGAAATCCATAACTAATAGCTCAATTAAGAAAATTTTCTAATATTCTCCCCTTTGAGTAATAATAATTATCATTAGTTTTAGAAACAAAATAATTTGGATCAAGAGAAGATTTAATAAGAAAACTTTATTGATGTATCTTTTAGAAAATAATTTGATCCCAAAGTAATTCAATTTCCATCATTTGGTGCACTAAGACTTTTCGTACCAAAAAATATCAAACGAATATGTCAGTGTGTAATATAGTTACGTATACTTAATAACCATAACAACATGAATGAGAAAATAAATTGTAGTAACATATGGTGATATCTTTATTATTTGATTGTGCCATGTATTATTATCGGTCTTCGTTTCCCACTTGATGTTAAATTACAATAGAAAATTCCTTTATGAGATAAAAAAATCTTATATCCTCTTATGTCTTAAGAATACCTGTTTGTACTTTGAAAATTCTCCGTTTGTACTTTGAAAATTATTTTATGTCATAAGACATGGAAATAAGACTAAATATTAACTTTGTATATGTCCCTATGCTTGTTTTGATTTAATTACGTAAGATTAACACATATTTTAAGAATTTGTATCTTTATGATATGCTATGAAATAATGCATACAAAAAAAACAACAATCTTTATTACTATGCAATGATGATCATCATATAAAAAATGATGCAATTCAATTACATTAACTAAAAACTTATGTTGGAGTAAAATTAAAAACTAGGCTACTTATTAGCATAAAAGACTTTAGCATACTTATGTTAGTAGCATGTCCCTTATAAACATTAAGGCATAGTGCTTTAATTAGTGGATTAACCTTTAATTAGTGGGTTAAGTAACATATACTTATTCCTAATAATGTCTCATATAAGTTTTATAACAATCAAATATTTGACTTCCAAATGGTTAGAACTTATGGTATTCTTATTGTTTTTACTAAGTTGCACTATTTAATAGTTATCACAATACAAATATACGAATATAAATTTTTAATCAACTAAAAAAATTCCCTAATGAGATTTCTTCATCATTCAATTTATGATGCATTTCCATAAAGTCAATATGTGTAGTTGAAGAGTTCACATTTTTCTATTTGACACTTTATAAGGTTTAGCATCATTTTCTAGCATAAATATATATCCTGGCTTGGCTTGGTGACATCTAAATATAATAAAATCTAAGTTCGTATAAACTATAACGATAAGATTACCATCTTTTATGTATCCTAGTATATAATTTTTTGTGCCATTTAAATACCTTAAAACTTGCTTGAATACATTATTTAATAGATTACTCCATTATAAGAACAAAACATAATAGAAAAACTATAGAGTTTGTTAAATTTAATTCATCAACCTTTATCACACCACACCACAATTCTTAAATTGATGATATAAAAGATTATATTAAAATACATGACTTAGGTTAAATTACAATTTATAATGGGTCACAATTCTATTAAGTAGGCTTGAAAAACATTCACAAATGGGTTCAAAAACTTATAGTATTATAGCATCTATTCCAAATAGATCAAGTGTTACATGCGTAAATTTCATCGAACACTTGGTATGCTGAAAATTTTCATCCCTAACTATTAACAAAATCACAACATTTTTCCATTATTTACCATCATGTCTAGTAGTTTAGACAACAAACCATCAAACAATAAAAACCAAAACCAATGCAGCCAACCCATCATCAAGAACTAACTCCAAATTTTGCAAAAAATTCATCCACGGACACCCACACATCGACAGCAGATGAGGTTAGAGAAGACGACCATACCTTGACGAAAACTACTGGAGAAGACGACTCCTCACACTGGAGACGGAGTAGCTCCACGGAGAACAGGCAGACGACGTCGGATGGGGAAGCGACAACTGAATGAGGAAGAAGGAGAGGAAATAGGTGCGCCAGGTTGGGGGGGAGAAAGGGTTGCATTTTAATTAAACCAAAATGACGTCGTTTGATTTAAAACCTAAACGATGTCATTTTGGTTTACTTGTGGAACGTTTTTTAGTTATCCAAAATGACATCGTTTGGATTTAATCCAAACGATGTCGTTTTGGTTAACTAAAAAAGTTATGTTGTAGGTAAAAAATGACGTAGCTTGGGTTTAAACCAAACGACGTCGTTTTGGTTAACTTAAAGTATTCTGTTTGCGGACAAACGACGTCGTCTTGGTTCTATACGATGTCATTGTGGTTTGTAAGAAAACGTTCTCCTTACATGAACAGAACGACGTCGTTTTGTTTTTCAAGCAAAAGCGACGTCATTTTGTTGCAATAAAAAAACTTGAACTTTTGAGTCCGGAAGACGACGCTTTTATCAATGACATTATCGACAGAAATTTCCATCACCAAACTACAAGTTTATCTTTTCCATTTTTTGAAAAATTTTACCGACCGATTCAAGAAATCCGTTGGTAATTACTGACGGTTTCTTTACTGTTGGCAATATTTCGTCACTATTTTATGCTTGTAGTGAATCTTGTTCGCTAAGAAATATAGATTCTCCTCTATGCTGGAAAATGTCTATTTACGTTCCCTCCAAAGGTAGTGGATAGAAGTGGAAAATGTAGCTTTGTAGAGAGTTGCACTAGGCATACCTTTTATAAAGTTCTGAATGGCCCAAGTCAACGTATGATCCCATGTATAAGTATAGCCAAACCCTGGTACCATGTGTAAAATCTTGCTCCAGATTGCTGTCGAATAAGGACATAGAAAAAAGAGATGGTCCCTGTCCTCAATAGCCAATTTACATAATAGGCAAGTTGAATCCATCGAGCCATGTCATTGACTTTTAGTACGAAGTTTGTTGTTTATGCTAGCCAGGTTATAAAAGAGGCTTTGGGGTGAATGGTCTTGACCCATAAGGGAGAAGACCAAGGAACTGCTTCTAATCCTTGAGTAAATATCTTATGGCAAGATTTATTGGAGAATTGACCATTTAGCTATAGAGACCAAACAATGGAATCACCCATCTACACATTCTCTAAGCTATGGAGATGTTGAGCCAAATCATTAAAGCCTCTAAAATTCCCCCTCCATTCACCATTGATAATCAAAGATGAGACTTTAAGAGTAAGAGGAATTATATTTGTTAAGTATTATACCTAAGGAATGAGAAAAATGGGGCTCAGGTTGAGCTAGTAATCACATTGCCAATTCTATGCTTAATATAAGGATAAACAAAATCCCTCAGCTTTATCATTTGAGTGAGAATCCAAGAAAACTCTCGAGTACAAGGGATTTTCCAAAAATTTGCACCTGTGATGTGATATGTATGGATCCATTTAACCCAGAGGGCATCATGATCAGTATAGAGTCTCTAGAGCCTTTTACCCATTAGCACTTTCTGCATAGTAGAGATGGAAACAATTCTAAGGCCCCCAAACTTTTTCGAAACGACCACTTCACTTCATTTTACCTTCGCATTCTTTGTATGTTTAGACCTGTCATAACATAAAAAAGTTTTGATGATTTGGTCAATCTCCTTAAGCACTTTTTTTGGAAACACAATATGAGTCGTCCAGTATAGATGCAAGCTGCTTAGTACATAAATGATAAGTGTGAGACAAGCAACATAGGATAGGAATCTATTTTCCCATGTATTCACTCTAGCCTTGATTTTTTCTATAAGGGGCAAGCAATCATTGTATTTTAGTTTGGAGGAGGTAATCGCCACACCCAAGTAACTAAATGGGGTAGAATGTTGAGGAAGCCTCACAATCCCCATTATATCAGTAATGTTCCTAACATCCGCAAAGAGGTAAATATAACTCTTTTTAGAGTTATGCTGAAGACCAGACCAATTAACAAATAATTCTAGAACTTGCATCATCATAGTCAAAGAGTAAGGATCAGCACCACAAAGAATTAAAAGATCATTTGCATACAGTAAGAGGGAGAGATTGAGAGCGCTACATTTATAGTGGTACTTAAAACTACGATTGCAAGATATCAGTGCAGATGTCAGTCGAGAAAACCTTTCGATGAAAAGAGTGAATAGATACGTAGACAAAGGATCCCCTTATTGAATTCCTTTAGCAATCTAAATAGATTTGTTGAGTATCCCATTCATTAAGATACGCAAAGATGGGGTTTGAATGCATAACATTATCCATTCAATAAATTGATAAGGCAATTGCAAAGCTTCCAGACAAATACGAATAAATCACCAACTTACAGTATCAAAAGTCTTATAAAAATCAATCTTGATAAGAAAACTTTTGAGATTCTTGCCTGAATTGTAGTCCATTAGTAATTTCTGAAGTAAAAGAATGTTATCACCAATATTGCGATTTGGAAGGAAAGCTCCTTCAGCTGGGTTGATGACACTTCAATTGGCTCTCTTAAGTCTTTCAGCAAAGAGCTTAGAAATCACTTTATAAATGATGTTACAATAAGAGATGGGATAATAATCAATGCTCTGAGGATGGTGTTTCTTAGGTACCAAGCACATAAAATTTAGATTCATCTCCTTAAGCATTTTAGCGGTTGCAAAAAATTCCAAAACTACATCAATAAATAACTTACTAGTGATGTCCCAAGTGCTTTGAAAGAAGAGTGCTGAGAAGCCATCCAGACCAGGGGATTTAGAAGGATGCATACTGAAAAGAACCATCTTCACATCTTGAGCAGTAATAGGGGAAACCAGAAAATCCTGGAGTTCTTGGTCAACTGAACAATTAAATAGTTGCAAACTATTTGGACTTAGAGCTATGGTTTAGAAAGTCTTGATTGGCAATATCCTGAAGATGGTTCTGGACAGTAAATTCCCTTCCTGAACTGTCCCGAAACATGCTGATCTTATTAACATTCTACCTAGCAAGTAGTGAGGAATGGAAAATTTTTGAATTAGTATCCCCCTCTTTCAGCAATTCAGTCGGGCTTTTTGTTTGAGAATGGAATTCTCCAAGTTAAGAGCTTCCTGATACTTTTGGAGGCATTGAATTTCCACAGACCTGAGAACAGGATCATATGGAGAGTCATAGCAATCTCTCTAAGCTTGTGTGAGCTTCTACTTGAGAGATACAAGGGCTTGGTGCTTGTGAGATAAGAACCCTTTTAGGGCTATTTTTACCATCTTGAGCTTCTGCCTGAACTGAAAGGTTGTACAACCAGCTACTTCAATATTCCAACAACAACCAATGACATCCATAAATCTAGCAATTTGTATTGAAGAATTGAAAAGGTGAACCTGTTGTTCGATGAACTGTCAACCTTAGGATCAACATGTACGAATGATTCGAAGATAGATTTTCTCTAAAATGGATATAAGAATGGGGGAACTGGTGCATCCAAGTCGAGTTGACTAGACAATGGTCCAATTTCTTCCTAATGGGCAAGTTTCCCTATTGATGGTTAGTCCATGTCAATAATCGCCCAATAAATGTAAGATCTACCAAATCCATCCAAACGAGAAAAGAGGATAGTTCTTTGGTTAAACCAAGATTAAATAACCTTCCCCCTTCAATCTCATACGAATTTAAAGAACAATTATAATCTCCCAAAACAAGGCAAGAGTTAGCAATATTTAGATAAATAAGTGCTAGATCATTCCATAACTTGGTTCTTTGGAAGCTAAAATTAGAAAAATATATAAGAGACAGCTCAAACACATCCATACTACCTCGTATCTGACATTGTAAATGCAACATTTGATCGAATTCTGGCTTGACTTGAACTTCAATTATATCCGTGTTGAATAGGTAGATAATTCTGCCATTGTATTGTGAGTTATGGTTGGGAAAAAACTCGCTATTGAGCACCTAAAAACTTAATACCAAAAAGGGAGATGGGATCTTTTATTTTGGTTTCTAGAAGGCTTAGCAAACAAGGCTTCCTCTCCCTCACTAAATCCTTCACCAACAACTTTTTTTGGGGTCATTAAGCCCCCTAATGTTCCACACAAGGACCGACATTAATGGGGGAAGTCCCCATATACTTTGGGTTTTGCTTATGCTTTCTTGAGGATTTCCTCTCATTAGATTAAGAGTAAGATTGAGCAAAAATATAACAATTGACAAAGATTTGCAATAAAAAATTGTAGAGGAGAAAGAAAATTGAATACAAGTTTTGATAATAATGGTTTTTGTTTTGAAATGTCTTGTTAAATATAGTTTGGCTTTTCAATGATCCAATGAGAAACTTTACCAAGATAATAATGGTAAATTTTTTTGATTGATTAAGATGATTGCTGAATTTGATTCAATAATGCAAGATCATGTTAGACGTATTTAAAATAATAAAATTCATCATCATTATCTTGGTCATAAAATTCAAAATGACTTTATTTGTAGTGCTAGAAGTTCTATCATAAGGATCATTAAAGAGGCAAAACACTTTTATATTATTCTTGATTGTACCCCAGATTTGAGTCATCATGAACAAATGAGTCTGTTAGTATGATGTGTGAATATGTCAAATAAAAAATAAAAATGGACGAGTACTTTTTAAAGTTCTTACAAGTAGATGATAAATCTGGATTGAGGATTTTCAATAAATTATTGAATTCATTTAAGTCTCTTGATCCTAATTTTCATAATATAAGGTTCAAGGTTATGACAATGGTTCTAATATGAAGGAAAAACACTAAGGAATTCAAAAGAAATTATTTGAAACAAATTCGAGAGCATTATATATATCATGTAACATCCAACTCCCGATGGGAAGGGTAGAATAGTAATTTGGAAAGGGTTGAGAGTGTTTAGGATTGTTTTGAAATATTCATGTGTACCCTTACACGTGAATAGTGAAATTTGCACATGAAAATGACTGTACATGCATTCTTGACATTTCCCGGTGTATGTGCCTAAATGTAATTTTGTTGTGGAAAATGTGGTTTTGTGCTTGAAAATTTAATTGGAGTGAATTGTTATGTGTTTTATATTTTTGGGAAAATTTAGAAATTTTTCTGAAATTTTTCGGGAAAAATTTTCGGACATGAAAAATTGCCAAGTGGCGGACTGATTGGTTTCCGGTATTGGAAATGGCTGCCCAATGACACTGGAAATTAGATTCATGATGTTAGGATTTATGAAATTGAGCCATTGGAAATTTGAGGATAATTAGACTAGAAATTGACTTAGTATGGAATAGTTAAAGAAAGGAACCTAGCTAAGGTTTGAAACTTTAACACATGTCACATGTTTTAACCATGTATTAAGCCATGATGTTTTTAATTAAGCTTCCCCCTTTACATTCACGACACTCTCCATGAAAAAGGGGTTTTGGGTGATTTGTTTTGATTTTTCTCCCCATCTTCGTATGTTCTTTTCTTCTTTGGTGATTTTGGAGTTTGGCTCATCTTTTCCTCCTCCTTCCACTTTGTTTTCTCTTCTTTTCACTCACCTAAACAAGGCCTAGCATCAACCCCACTTAAGATGTTGATGTCGTGAGTGGTGAGTGAGAGTTAAGAGGTTGGTGAAAAGTTTGAAGATTTGGCAAATTGGAATCTTGATTAGGTAAGGTTTGTGTTTGTGTTTTGTTTTGTTGTTAAATGCATTAAATATGATGTTTGTATCCTAATTGTATGAGAATTATGTTGGTGTATGTGGGTATGTAATTTGGTTGTTTAATAGATGTTTTCTTGAGAATTAAAGAGATGAAATTGGATGAATGTAAGTAGAGGTTTTTAAGATGATTTGAAGTGAAAATTGTGATTAATGATTAGGGTAGAACATGATGGATGATGGGGTATGTGTGCTGAAATTTGTGGACTTATGTCCAAGGATAGGGTGTGAGTGAGTTATGGTAGATATGTGAAGTGAATTGGGTGGGAAATGGTTTAGAAATGGTATGGAAGTGATGGGATTTGGTTTAGGTGTAAATGCTGGAAAATTGAATGTGTGTATGTTTCAATGTTTGGGTCGTAATTTTTGATATGGTTATGCTATTAAGGTGAGGTTTGGCTCGAATTAACCTAGAGAAGCTTGGCTACAATTGTTATGAAGGAAGTGCTGACCAATTGTGGCATAAAAGGATTTAAATTTTGCCTTGAAAGTGAGTTATGTGTGCAGAATGAACAGTAACCGAGAAATGTGACCTGAAACTTTGGTGAATTTTCCTAAGTTGATCTAGGTTGAATCTTCTCAATTGGCCTTCATGAAACTTGAAGATTTTCTTATCATCTTAAACAGGTTTAGGTTATATGTTTACAAATTCATAACTTACAATCCCATTATGCGAATTTTATTGTGGCTTCCCTGTTTAGGTTATATGTTGATTTAACACTCTTAAACAGGGCAGCCGCAATAATAGGACAATTTGATCTCGTTAGAGATGGAATTTGCTCCTAAGTCCTCATGAGAATTGTAGTATGTCGTCTGATCTTTTCATGGATACAAAATATGGATTTTTTGGACATTTGGGTAGGGAGTTATGATTTTTGGAAGATTGTCTTACTATTTAGGGTAACTAATATGGGCAAAAACTTTGTTTGAGAATTGGACCTATTTAGAGGCCGAATTTGCTTTAACTTGTTCATGAAAGTTGTAGAACACGTTTTGATCTTTCTTTTGACATGAAACTTGGAATTTTTGGCAAAGGGAATGGGAAGTTATGCTCTTTGGAAAAATGCTGTACTGTTTTGGAACATTAAGTTTGAGCAGAAACTTTGATTGAAATTTTGACACTCTTAGAGGTGAAATTGGTTTTTGCGTCCTTCATGAAACTTGTCGAGCTTTCCTTACTTTTTCCATAGACACCAAATTTGCAAAAATTGGACTTCCAGATCAGAAGTTTTGCGTGTTTGAAGGAAAGGGATTTTTAGTGGTTTTTTTTAAAAAAAATAAGGAATTGGATTTGGCAGGCGAGGGACTGACCCTCGGCCTCGCGAAGCCTCGCAAGGGCGAGAGTCAGACCCGCCCTAGCGAGGGCGAGTGTCGCGCTGGCGAGTGTCGTGCTGGCAAGAACGAGCCGCGCGTCGACTGCGCGGGTCGACCCGATTCAGCCCAACCCAAACCCTCTCCTAATCTTTTTGCATAACTTTTTCGTCCGACCTCCGATTTACCCAAATTTTGAGGGGTCGGATTCGTAGGAAATTTATCTACATCTCTATGGGGATTAGTGAATTTTTTAGAATTAATTGAGAATATGAGATTTAATTGGACCGATTGATTAGTATACCCGGACCTATAGAGGTCAAAATTCAGTGATTTTGGTGTCTATAGTTTCCTAAGACATAGAGGAACATTTTGTGATGCAATTTACGGAATGATACCGGGAATGTAACGAACTTGCATTGTACACATTTTTAATCGCTACATTTGCATTATTAAATATTTCTGCTTGTCCTTTTGGTAATGGTTGTATCTTGTGACTATTATAGAGGCACGTTTGGAACGTCAACCCACCGACGTTGCCAAAACTTCCAGGCATTAGCTCGGAAGCTATTGGTGAGCGACCTAGATGGTTCTCTCTCAATTATTATATGTTCACTGTGGAGATAATGGTGGGTTTGTGCTTGTGTTCTGATTAGTAATTGGAACTCTGTCCAATACTA
>JANZLH020000007.1:1144698-1158626 GCA_026770325.2 Erythroxylum fimbriatum | reverse complement strand
GTTAATAAAATTTCAACTCAGAATTTTTTTTGCTAATTTTTATATGTCAGAATTTTTTTAGCAACTTTTGAATAACATAAGATTATTAAGGTAATAAATTCAAAGTTAATACGTGACATAAAGCATGTGGTCCAAAATGAATTAGTCAAAATGTGACATGCAGTCCAAGTAGTTCTGCATTTATGTGTGGACTGAACTGCAATGTCTGATTACATCATTAAAGGTGGACTGACAGATGAAATTGATGAAACCAGAATCCAGAATTCAGGTTTTTGTTTTCTCACTTTTGGCTTTATTCCATAGCTGAGTTACTAAAAAATTGTTGACATAAAGGGCAAGGACAGTTCAAATTGAAGTAAATAAGTTATTAGATAGAGGCTTTTAGTTCCCAATTGGTAATTAATTTGGGTTAAGCTATGAGAAATGACATGTAAGTTCTAAACCAATCCTTTCATTTTCTTTTTGTCCAAAGCTATTAATTCATTTTAAAGTTTTTTTTTTTTATAAAAACTCAACTAAGCCTTTACCTTTTCCTTTTATTTTTCCAGGGAAAGTACAGCACATAGGTGCCAAATTTTCATGTCAATTAGTGGATGCATGTTGATGGTGATGGTGAAGAACTTGTGGTAGGACTAAAGTTCCTTTATTTAAAAAATACGATTTTACATTCCAAAAACAATTGAAATCTCTATTTAAAAAAAAGATAAAAATTTGGAGACAAAAGTATGTTAAGTTGAATTTTATTTACATTTCTTTGTTAATTCATGAAATTTTAGATGTTGAAAGTTCTAATTGTTGTCATTTTATTGCATAATTTTAGGACTTCTTCTTTTTCCTTTTTTTTAATGGGTAAATACCACTTGGGAAAATATCCCATATTTGAGTTTTGTCCTTCATATACACTTGAGTTTATCTACCAAAACAACTAGATAGAGACTACAAACTCTACTCATATTTTATCTTGTTATTAAAAGAAAAACTTTACTTATATTGAGCTTTTACATAATTTCTTGTTTGTGCTTCACCGCAGAAAATACTACTCCTTTTATAGTTTATTTTGAAGGTTTCTCTAGTTTTATCTTATAATTTTGTTTGATTGCATAAATGGTAATTTGTTTAGAGGGCTATATATTCTTATTACTTTGTATATTTTAAAGGGTAAAAATAATGTTATTAATACTATATCTGACTTGATATTAGATTTGATTATAGTATGATATTAATACTGGTACTAGTTAATATCATATATCAATTCAGATAATTTATAAAATATTTATTAAATTATAAAATATAAAATAATCTCTCAATATATAATTTTGAGACCTCATTTTAACCATATTCCAAAAAATCATAATAAATAACATAAATTGGATATAACAATTATCTCTTTATTCTTATTAATATTACTTTTTTCATATCTCTCTTATAAACAATAACTATAATTAATACAAGAAAATGATCATTTAATTAACATATATAAAACTAAGAATAATACAAGATATTTAAAATATTACACTTGATTGCATCAAAACATCATATAATAAGAATAATATAGGTTCATAAGCATAACAAAAAGAGTTTGCATCAAGGAACACACTAGAGTATAAGTAAAACTTGAAATAAAAATACTTACAGTTAAAAGTTTTATATTTATATTACACATACAAAATTTAGCATATACATCAAGTGCAAGTAAAATTAAAAGAAAAGAGAAAAAATAAAAAAAAATTGACACTTCATTTAGTGACATATTCCCTCAATTTTTATTTGATACAAAATTCTCATCATTGAAGGGATCTTATCATTACCATTGTTTATACTCATTGCACCAAATAACTTCTTAATAATATTCCATCCAAGATTATCTTCTAAGTTACTCTCATTGATAAAACTTAATTTCTCATAAATATAATATGCTAAAATATTAATATGGCCAAAGCAAATTTGATTTATAGAACTACTTGTTTTATTAAGAGTTATAGTAAATAAATAAATTCAGTTTGTTAAAAAATTATATTCAACTTAATAATGATAAAAACATATCTTCCTTAAAGCTTCAAGTTGTATCGAATAAAGACTAAATTATTCAATCTTGTATGTTAATTTTTAAAAAAATGATGAATTCAAATATGCTCAATTCAATTCACACTTAGTTGTGCTTATACATTGAGTCAAAAATAGAAATGTAAACCTTTACAACTCTATAATACCATTTCTGAATTGGTCTCACCAAGCAACTATAAGATAACAAAAGTAATATCATAAACAAAATAAAGTGATTTTAGTTTTAAACTAGTAACAAATTTGAAGAAATAATATATGGATTAAGTTTTTTCCTTTGACAAATTGTAACGAACATCCTAAAATGACCACAAGCATCTTTGTATACCTCCATTCATGAGCTAAAGATATCTTGCATCATCTCATGTGAAACAATTATTGTGATAGTTAATAGTACTTTGCTATTAACTTTAGCTTTCATTGTAAAATTTGGTCTAAGATAAACACTAGGATTCAGAAATATCCCAACAACCAAAAAAAAGAATAAAGTTGTCTTTCTAATCTTTGATTGATGATTGCAAGACAGGGTATATATAAGGAAGACCTATTTTTTAAATTGGGCTTTATTGTTTACTTTTCTCTCTCATGGCATCATAAAAGTAACTCATTATTGTCTTCTCATTACTATGAGTTAGACGAAGTACTTTTACTAAAGACTTACAAATTTAGATAACAAATTGACATTAGGACAAAATTCATGATCTTTAAGTATAATACTAGAAACATCCATTCTAGCATTAGACCTAGTCTGTAATATACAACCCACTTATCACTTATAAATATTTGTCTCAACTCTTTCTTCATTATACCAAAACACTTAAGTGATAACAAAATAGTTATAAAACTTATAAGGTAGGATGACATAAATCCCTACCATTGGTGAAATATTTTCTCGTCAAATTCAGAAAATATGTACGATTACAAATAAACTTAGTCACTTTTCTCGCTTAATGCGCAATTTCGTCAATAATATGAAAGCATCTAGCATCTTTTATATTTTCAACATCAGGTCAATGCAATATGCAACATAAGGAGTCCAATAAAAAGAATTGTACATGTTTTGTAACCTTTTCTCAGCTACTTTAGATGTAACATCAATGTTAGTAATGAATTGTATTATATTTTTAGGTTCAACTTCATTAACAAATTTATCAAATATCTATAATAGAGTATCAACATTTTTCATAAGGTTAGATGTACCACTGTACTTCAAAAACATCATCTCCTTAGTAAAATAAACTAAAAAATTGACAATAAGCTCCTCTTATCTATTTGTCTAACCATCACACATGATTGAATATCCATAAGTTAACCAATGTCATTCTTCTTTCACTTAAATAATATTTCATAAACAACATTATTTAGACGATTACCTTTGTAGTCATCAATTGAAAGAGCTTTATATCCTAAACCATAGGAGGCAATAACATCCATCATAGATTGGTAATAATAAGATTTAGTAATATTAAATGACATACCTGCATCATACCAACTTCTAGTCATTGTCATATCCATATTATAAGCTGATTCTTTAGATTGTACATTAAGAATCAAAGATTAAGCTCTCGGCTTTGTTTGTGAAGCAAAAAAGTTACACATGTCTTCTTCTCTTCCTCATATAAATTATAGCAATCCCTTCTTGTTAGGTGGGAATGCCACCTTCAATATTGTTGGTATCATCCTAACCAATGCAAAAAGTTCTTTTACTAGCAATTTTGTAATTCAGTCTTTAATTCTTTCTTTCTCATTCTGTTACTTTTCCAACAAAATTTTCATTTGTCATTTCACATCATAACTAACTTTCTTGCAAAGTTCTATAATATTTCTAATCCTAGCTAAATGTTTCTTTAACTTGATGATTCTCTCTCACCTTTAAAATATTTGTTATAATACAAATAAATAGTATGGTTATTCATACTAGGAACTAATCCCGTATGAGTCCAAGGTAGATCATCGAATCTTCCCAAAGAGGTTGAATTATCATGAGTACTTGAACTTCTCTCCACTTACTTATAAATAAATAAATAAATAAATATATTAATAACTTTATTTCAAAACAAAATGTTCTTCTAACTTAGTTTCATTTTCAGCTGCAATATACCCAATGCAAGTACATTTACTGCTCATAAATATGAAATGATCATTAAGTTGGAATTGAATGTGTGATTAAGCATATTTATAGTACAACCATTCACCTAGCTATTTACATTTCTCACTTCTTTTGTTATGTCTATGCTAAAATCAAAATTTTCTATAATCATGGCGCTTATATACACATTTTACCATGTACTATTACTTACAAGTCCTTGAGTCTACTGTAGCTTACAAGAATTGTCAACCAAGAGCATTACACAAGCTTTTTTATATTTTTTTACCAAGAAGAATATTATGTTTGAGTATTAAACAAACTTTTCATAAAGTTTTTAAAATTTATATTACGAATATAGAATTTAACTTATACATCAAGTGCAAGTGAAATTAAAAGAAAGAGAAAAATGAAAATTTTAAAACTTCATATGATGACATATCTGCTCAATTTATATTGATATCAATTTTTATTTATTATGAAATCCTTATCATTAAGGGGATATCATCATTACCATCATTTGAACTCATTGCACCAAATAACATATTAATAATATTATATCCAATATTATCTTATAAGTTTCTCTCATTGATAAAATTTAATCTCTCATAAATATAATCCGTTAAAAGATTAATATAGTTAAGGTAAATTTGATTTATAAAACTACTTGTTCTATTAAAAGCCTTAGTAATAAAATAAAATAAAATAATTAAAATTGTATTTAACTTAATAATGATAATAACATATCTTTCTCAAAACTTCAAGTTGTATCAAATAAAGACTAAATCTTTTAATCTTGTATGCTAATTTTTTTTAAAATGGATGAATTCAAATATGCTTTAATTCATTTCACACTTAGTTATGCTAATACATTGACCCAAAATTTGAATTATAAAGCCACTTTTAAATTGGTCCCACCAAGCAACTATAAGATAACAAAAGTAATCTCATAAATAAAATAAAGTGATTTTAATTTAAAACAAGTATCAAAAGTGAAGAAATAATACATGGATTAAGTTTGTCTCTTTGGCGAATTACAATGGGCATCCCAAAATCACCACATGCATCCTTGTATGTCTCCATTTATGAACTAAAGAAATCTTGCATCATCTCATGTGAAACAATTATTATGATAGTTAATAGTACTCTATTATTAACTTTAGCTTTCTTTGTAAAATCTAGTCTAAGATAGATATTAGGATTCAAAAAATCCCAAAAACCAATAATAAAGAATAAAGTTATCTTTCCGATCTTTCTTTGATGATTGCAAGATAAGGTGTATACAAGGAATTCCTATTTTTTAAATTGACCTTGATTATTTCCTTTGCCCTCTCTATGATATTATAAAAGTAACTCATTATTGCCTTCTCTTCACTATGAGTCAGAAGAAGTACTTTTACTAAAGTCTTACAAATTCAAATAACAAATTGACATTAGGACAAAAATTCATAATAGTCAAGTATAATTCTAGAAACCTTCATTACAACATTAGACCTAATATGTTGAGTTGCAACCCACTTATCACTTGTAAATATTTGTCTTAACTTTTTCTTAATTATAACAAAATACTGAAGTGATAAGAAATTAGTTGTAAATCTTGTAAGGCAGGACAAGATAAATTATTACCATTAGTGAAATCTTCTCTCATCAAATTATAAACCTATGTACGATTATAGATGAACGTAGTCACTTTTCCCGATCACTGCATATTTTCGTCAATGATATGAAAGTATATAACATCTCCTAGATTCTTCAATATTAGGTCATTATAATATGTACCATAAGGAGTTCAATAGAAAGAATTATAATTGTACAATATTTTTAGGTTTAACTTCATTCATAACTTCATCAAATATCTATAATAAAGTATCAACATTTCTTACAAGACCGATGCATCAATGAACTTCAAAAACATCATCTCCTTAGTAGAATAAACCAATAAATTAATAATAGGTTTTTCTCTTCTATTTGTCTAACCATCACACATGATTGAATACCCATAAATTACCAAAGTCATTCTTCTTTCACTTAAATAATATTTCATGAACAACATTGTTTAGGAGATTACATCTATAGTCACCAACTGAAAGAGATTTATATCCTAGATTATAAGAGGCAATAACATCCACCATAGACTGATAATAATAAGATTGAGCAGTATTAAATTAAATGACACACCTGCATCATAACACCATCTAATCATTGTCATATCCACATTATAAGATGCTTCTTTAGATAATAATGCACTAAGAATTAAGCTCTAGGTGTCATTTGTGAAGCAAAAAGTTAAACACATATTTTCTTCTCTTTTTCACATCAATTGCAACAATCCCTTCTTTTTGAGTAAGAATACCACCTTTAAGATTGCCAGCATCATCTTAACGAATAATGACTTCAATATCAGTGAATAAAGAGGCATAAGAATCAATAGTAGATATAGCAGAAGAATCATAAGCACGTCAAGATAACAATTTACCACAATTCAAAACATTAGCCAAAGTATCACCACTCACATTAAAGTCATCCGTATATGACTGATTAAATTCAGAAACCATAAAAATGCATTCAACGAATCATAATCAAATTTAATCATTCTTTTCCTCACATAAACCATATGAACATAAATTGCCAAAATTTATACAACTCACGATATAAAGATAAACCAAGATAAAACTTGAGAAACCCAAATCATAGAAAATATGAATCTTCCTACATGCCTCCAACCAAGCATCAACATATTCTTGACATAACGTCGTAAATCAAAATCCAAAAGCAAAACTCTCAAATCATCAAGCAAAGCCTCATTCTCACATCAAATATACTATTCAATAAGTGAAGAAAAGTCAAACACACACTAATCACCCAAACCTTAGAAAATCCATAAATAAAAAACTTAAAAAGTCTAGACGTTAACTTCTTCGAGCCCTCTTTTTTTAAACAACATTAAAATATTCTTCACACATATAAAGCACTCAGACCCTGTGCCTGTTGAAGAAATTCAAACCTGGGCTTATTTCTCGTCACATTATCTTTGTAATCAAATGTCTGGTTGGTTTCTCCCTTAGAAGCAACTAACAGATCCTCTGTCTGACCAGTTTCTTTGACAGCGGTAACTAATTGTGAATCTAGAAAATGTCTTGTTTTTCCTTCACTATATCTTTGTACTTGTAATTGACCTTTTCTAATCCAAGTATGTTTTGGAAACTTGGGTTGCTACTGGAAATTTAATGGAGAGTGTCTAGACTTTTGGTTTTGACTCCTTTGAAATATCATTTGTTAGAGCTTGTAATAATTCGACCTTATGTACCCAATTACCCTACAAAAGTGACATGTAGGTATGAACTTTCGGCTCTTTCTTGAGATTTCTCCTTGGACATATTTGATTGCATCATTTTTCTCATTATTCAACTTAGAACATTCACCTTTATAGCCAACTCCTTGAAGATCTTCTTTAATCTTACCAATTTCCAACAATTGTTTTAATTTTTCTATACCTCCATTTAGCATCGTTATTCCTTTCTTCGTACTGACCAACTTCAATTTTGTTTCATCAAGCTCATCTAATGTGGACAATAACTTCTTCTATAGATCTTGAATGACGATTTTTCATAGAGAGGTTTTCCTTCTTTAGCTTTTCATTTTTCTTACATGTTTGCATACATTAATTCATAAACTTCATAGATATCCCCCTTTTTCATCAGAACCACTGTCATCACTATCATAATTTGAAGTTAGATTTTGAGATGATTTGTCTGCATTTTTTTCGAAATTTTCTGATTTATCCACGTTTTCATCATCAGTTTCTTTCTTTTTGGTTACTGTTAAGTAAGCAACTAGGCTTTAGTTGTACAAAACAACTAACATAACACTACCCACAACTTCTTCTTCACTACTATACTCAATTTCAGATTCATTCTCACTCCAAATGCTCATATAAGACTTCCCTTTTCTCTTCTTTAAGGTGTTAGCATATTCTGCTTGCACATGTCTAAAGCCTTGACACTCGTGACATTAAATTTTCTTCATCTTTCATCCTTTTGAGTTTTAGCTTGTTGTTTGAAGTAGCTATTTGATGAACTCCTACTATTTTACCTTAATTTGAGTCTATATGAACTCCTACTATTTTACCTTAATTCGAGTCTATCATTCTTCACTTTCTTTAACCACTAGCTGAAACTTCTTGTCAATAACTCTATATCCTTATTCTCATCGGATTCATCTTCTATGTCATTCACGGCTGTACCGATTTCAGATTGCAATGCCAATTCTTTGCTCTTCTCTTATTTTCCCCTTAATAAATACATCTCAAAGTTTGTAAGAATTCCAATTACCTTATCCAATGATAGTTCAATGACATCATGAGCTTCCTTGATTGTTGCAATTTTCGATATGAACCGTGAAAGTGACGATCTCAATATCTTTTTAACCAGTTTTAGGTTAGAGTATTTCTTCTCAAGTTTATGTGTTTAGTTTGCCATGTCACCCAGTCTCTCATGGAAGTCTCCAATGGTTTCACTCTCATCCATCTTTAGCTCTTCAAATCTCACAACCAATATCTGAAGTTTTGAGGCTATCACAGATTTCAATCCCTCATATATAGTTTGCAAAGTGTGTCACGCTTCTTTTGTTGATTTACAAGCTGATATCATTGAAAAGCGACCTTCATCAATATCACTAAAGATGGCATGCATGCCTTGAGAATTTCTAAGTGCTCTCTTTTCTTCAGCTCTTGTCCACTGAGATGGATCTTTCAGTACTAATTCTCCCTTGTCACATTATAATTGGATGTGTCCAACCATGCAACATTGAGTTCTATGCTTTTGTTCCCTATGCCTGAATAAAGACCTTTATTTGTGATTTCCATGCAGGATAATTGGAACTATCCAACAACGGTGCCTTGATGATTGATGTCCCTTGTCTTATAGTCACAATTGTGAAACACAAATCTGCACCAACTTGACGTACGAAGTTCTGATTCCGTAACCCGCTCTAATACCAATTGAAAAATCCGAAAGGATGTAGTTTCACACAAATTATGAATAGTAATTGTTGTTATAAATTTTCTGACAAATACGAAATAAAAAATCAAGTACGCAATAACAAATCAACACTTGAGATTTGGTAACGTAGTTTGACACACCTTGCTTGCGTCTGCGGGGCCCTTATCTAGTTTAGTTACTTTCACTTATGATACAATAATAGTTTTACTCAAGGCATTACAGAGCTGACTTCACTCAAGCCTTGACACTATCCCTCGTCCTCACTACCTATGAAAGTAAATCACACTCAATAGTACAACGACCTCATACTAACCTCAACAGAGGATTTTCTTAACATTATTTGATAATAAAGGATGAAAATAAAATAACTCAAGTGATTCAAATAACAACGAACATAAACAAAAGACACTTGAGAAAGAAAAATAACTTCCATAATAATTCCAGCTTCTTAACAACAAATTGAAAAGTTGTTTGCCAATGGTACTATCATACTCAGTTGCTGGATTTTTCGGACACCACTTCCACTATCGATAGCAACACAATCAACATCAAAACAGTTCACCAAAATCCATACGAAGGATGAAGAACAACAACACAGAGAGAGTACATAGATCAAAAAATAAATAAGCTGCAAAGCTCTCAAAGAACACCGTCAACTGTCGTTGAATAATTGAAAGATACCTAGTCAAACGATGTCATCCAAAACACAACATATGTGCCCAAAATGTAAACCAGAAGAAAAATCTTAGTAGCAAAAATACCCATTCAACGACACACAAGAAACACATCTCAGGCCCCTTTAGCCTAGGTTCATGATACACACTGAAATTACCTAGTCAAGATAAAGCAGTAGCAAAACCACCCAATCAATAACGCAACCATAAGAGAAATGTTGCACACACCCAAATAATGACAACACTACCAAAGAAAATTGCAGCACACACACATAAGCCAAGTCACTTAAAAATTCAATAGAAAAATAGTCGTAATTTTTTTTACCAAAAAGATACAACATTTACAAATTAAACGCAACTCCAAAAGAATCTGCAACAGATAAAGTTCCATTTGAAGTAAATCACTTGTTATTATAGAATTCACGTACAATATACAAAATGCACAAGAAGAGGGGTTGAATTGTGTGTTCTTTTCGTGAATACAAACCCCTTTGATATTTCTTTGAAAACGAACTTTTTCAAACTCTTAAATGAATATCAAAAATGACTATGTAGTTAAATCACAAATAACTTCTATATACTTGTTTAAGAATAATAGAAATTAAAGTAGAGAGTTAGAAGTAGACACGACGATTTTTATACTGGTTCACCCCAAACCTTGGGCTACGTCCAGTCCTCAGAGTTCGTCTGATGTTTCACTATACTTCTCCAAATTACAAGTATTCTTTCCTCTCTTACAGAGCCTCTTCAGGTTACACAAGTATTCTTTTTGCTTCTTAGCCTCTTCAGGCTCTCGGCCTTTCCTTTCTTTCACTGGAAAGATATTGCAACCTTTTTGTTACAATATAATTTGTTCTCAGATATCACACTTTGAATACAGAATTTTAACTTGAAACCTAAATGTTGAAAGTTCAAAAACTTAATCAGTCTTTGACTACAACTAGTATTTATAGCTATCGTCTCCAACTGCTTCTTGGTTCTTGTAGAAACCGTTATTCAGTTGAGTTCTGTAACTAACTCCAACTGGCTAACTGTCTGTACTATCATGTCTTCGTCTTTGTATCATTTATGTTTTTACTCTTCTTTTGTGTTTTCTACTTCTTCTGTGTTTTCTGCGCTTCTTCTATGTTTTCCGCACTTCTTCTGTGTTTTCGACTTCTTCTGTGTTTTCCGCGCTTTTTTTGTGTTTCTCCACTTCTTCTGTCTTTTTTACTTCTTCTGTCTTTTGCCACTTCTTCTGTCTTTTTTATTTCTTTTGTCTTTTGCCGCTTTTTTAGTCTTTTTTACTTCTTCTGTGTTTCTCCGCTTCTTCTGTCTTTTTACTTCTTCTGTCTTTTACCGCTTCTTCTGTCTTTTTTACTTCTTTTGTCTTTTGTCGCTTCTTCTGTCTTTTTTACTTCTTCTGTCTTTTGTCGTTTCTTCTGTGTTTTTGCTGCACGCTTAACACTCTTATCAAGACAATCATTTATTTCTAATATTATTATTATTTGATTGTCACCAAAATTAATAGACGCGAAGTCATTTTGACTTAACAATCTCCTCATTTTTGATGATAACAAATAATCATAATTTTAGAAAGATAAACGAATATTATTTAGATAGCGAATAAGAAGACATCAAAAGATATACACAAGTAAAAAATTGTAATCAATACTACCTTCTTTTTCTTGTCTCTGGTCTCCCCATATACTTTCTTTCTTCTGCTTCTGCTTTTCTCCTGTCTTTCTTCTGCTTCTTCTTTTCTCCCCCTATTTGTTACTAATAAAAAAGAACTTTACCGAAGATGCTTTATAATTTTAGAGAACATTCGCTGCATATCAGTGCGGATCAACTTGAGGTCATCTTCCATAGAAACTCGTAAATGAGCTACTTCCTCATGTAGATCACCCACTGAGTCACGCAGGTCATCAACCTTGTCATGAATTTCTTCAATTTCCTTTACCAAGGCTTCATGACTCCCCTACTGTATGTGACTAACTTCTTCCATACCAATAGTAAAATCCTGTTGAGGTGTTCTTGGTGGAAGGAAGTTTGTAGCAACAGGTGTTTCTAAAGGTAGAACATCTAATTCTATGATTGTGATAACAGGAGGTTTGAAAGATTGTATTCCTTTAGGGAGATCAAGGTCATCAGGTCTAGGTAGCTTTGGAACTAGTTTTCCAAGAAGGTGTAGTACATATTTAATTGAAGCTATACAACTCAAGGGTCTAAAGTGCATGATCAGATGCACAAGAGTCTCTAAGTTGAAACTAATACCTTCAACCCTGATAGTTTTGTATCGTCCTTCTGTTATTCTTCCAACTACCTGCAAAGTTTCATCTGTGGTGAAGTGGCCACACTGACTTCCTGATGGTTTTGATATATGATGTGACACATAGATTCCTTTTGGTTGAGCTACATAGCAGACCTCATCTATGTTCCTCACTTCTGCTTATATCTGATCTTCTGTAAAATCATCAGTATTCCATTCTGGATACGTCTTCTTCTCCCCTTTGTCTTCATTGTGTACAATGTTTGAAGGTTTTGGTTGTATGTCAGGTACAATCTTGATCATTGTTCTATTTGTGACTGGGAAAATAGTATATCTCTCCTTAGTCATCTGTATTAGATATGGTTCTGACTTTTCATCTCACAGAACACCATATAACCTTTTCTCTCCATGATTCAATAGATGTATTGATCGATTATTGATCAATATTGGTTCGATTTGTACCTTCACCAACCTTCTCAAAGGTTCTCTTATAATAATTGAGCTTCTACTCCTGACAGGTACAACTTCTTCAAACACCTTTAGTCTTAAATCCTCTTTTCTGATCAGTTGAGAAGGATTAAGATGTACTGAAGTGTGTTCAACTGACTTTGTCTTCTGTTGAACAGCTGTTGAAGTACTCTTTTTCTTACTAGTCTTCTACTTCTTACTTTCTTTTACCAGTCTAAAAGGAGGTTGTTATTGAGGTTTCTTCCTTTCAAACACCAACTTCCTCTTAATTTCTGTTTCTTTGGTTGATTTTGTTGGCTGATCTTGCAAAATTGAGACCAAAGATCTAGTTGTCTGTGGTGCTTTCTTTCCAGAATCTCCACCATGAGTCAAACCTTTCCCTTTCTTCTGTTCTTGTTGATGCAAAGTTAAAAATCTTGGTGACTTCCTTGATTGTTTGGATTTCTCGAAATGAATTGTCTCCCCCTTTCTTTTCAAAGACACTTGTTTTTCAGCTTGTTTCACCTGGCTTTCTTCTCTGTAAGAAATCGTCTTAGCTTTCACTAATTCTTCTGACGATTTCTTCTTTTCTTCTATGGATTGAGGTTTTGTCTTCTTTCTGGGTGTCACATTTTCACTCACGCTATGTCTGATAATCTGCTCCCCCTCAGTCCTTGCTTTCGCCATAGAATCTATGTCCTCCTTTTCTTAATTCTTCAAACCCATTCTACTAACCGCTGACACATTAATGACGCTTTTTATGTTCATCTTCATTCTGTTTTCTCTTTCAAGAAAATTTCCAGAATCTCTGAAGATTCTTGTCAGTAGCATACCATACGGTAGGGCATTGTAATCTCTCTTCGACTTCATCATGTAACTGAGAATTAGGTGTGGAAGATCTACAGGTTAATGGTTGAGTAGATGAAATAAGCATTGTTCATTTATCATCGTCACCACATTCTTCGAGCCTGTTCTTGGTAGAATACAATGAAAAGTAGCACATGTAGAACCCTACCCTTCAGCATAAGAGTTGACGCTTTCTTGTCTTGTGGGTCACTACTACCATAGAGTTGTCAATTAATATATGCTTTTTCTACACTGGCTTGAGACATCCATCTTCTGTTATGAGCCACCTTTGCTCCAACACATGGACATTCACTAGCTTTCTCAATTGACTCCAGTGTCACAATAACCGACAACTATCCACCACTGATACTAAAGTATCGTCTACTACTTTTGCATTCTTCCAAAACTCATATACTTGCATTCAAATAAACTGTTTCACGGACCTGAAAGAAGTTCTTCCATCCAACTGCATCAATCTTTGGTTCGATGTCCATCTGGTTCTTCTTCAAGGAATTGAAATCAACGTGTCTTCCATAACTCTTCGATTGCTCCATTTGTGATCT
>JANZLH020000007.1:1101982-1113274 GCA_026770325.2 Erythroxylum fimbriatum | reverse complement strand
CAAGGCTGAAGCAAATACACACACGTGGAGGCCAAAGCCCTTCACATTGTCTGAAGTGTAAAACTCTAAGCAGCATCGTTTTACATTTAGTCAAAGACTACAAAACAAATTCAGCAACAGCAAACAACATAAGGATATTTTAAGTGCTCACGTGATAAGCACAACACAGTAGCAATTCAAAGAGACAAAACGCATCAAGGAAGATACAAAACGCAGACAGAAGACAAAGTCATTAAAGCCCACGTGAGAAGCACATGCCACTAGTCTGTTTCTAAAAAGTCTTCACCGAAAGCCTTATTCATCATCTTACTCAGATATAAAAAGTTCAGATAGAGAGAACACACATAGATTAGCACATACAAAAATTGTATTCTTCAATTTCAATATTCATCTTTGAGAGTGAAATCAAGAGTGAAAAGAAAAGGGTTTTGGGAGTGTGCTAGAATACTTACAGTAAGTATTGAGAGAGTTATGTGACTCTTGCAAGTGATTCAAAAATCACACAAACTCTTTAAAGCCTTCTTTCATTTCTTTCTTCCTCATTAGTGAAAAACTTACCACCAAAGGTGGAAACCTTGGATGTAGATAGTTCTTGACTATCGAACCAAGTAAAATACTGGTCTCTTTATTTTTCTATATTTTCATTTCTACAAAATTGACAAATCTTTATCAGTTCTTTGTTGCAAAGATAAGCAGTAAAGCAGTAAATAACCCAACAATTATTACTGAAAGAGATCATTTTATTCATAAATGAACAATCATTAAGTATAGTTTTAGCATTATGTTCAAATTCGCACTCTTATGGGTGGCTTATAATCATTTATTTCATACACTAGCGTTTGTACATAAAAACCTTAAAGTTCGTTATATCACTGATGCAGCATCTTTGTCGGGAACGACCAAGATTATGTTCAGCCCCCATTTGTCTGAGCCCATAATCACGTAGTTGGAATGAACACATGTAAGATACTGTGATACAATCTATTCATAACAGAGTAATACATTTGATTTAGGCTTCATTTCATTCTTTGGTTCAGAATCGTGCAAAAGGTGAACAAGAGAGGGAGAGAGAGACATTGAATTCGAGTGTTTTTCTCTTTACTTTTCATTTTGTTTTTGGATAGCGAGGCCCACTTCAATAATAAGAACCGAAGTCAGAAAATAACTCCTCTCTGTTTTCCCTCTGCTTTCTCTGTCAATCAATCTGACGTCTCTTTGCTCAAATTCATCTCCTATCCATTTGCAGTATCGTTTCAATTCAAATGGGTAATCTCTTCTTTTCCATTTCCCATGATTCATCTTTCTCCCTCAGTTTGCCTCATTATCATAATGTGTGCTGCTTCACCATAACCACGAACCTGATTGATGTTAAATTTGGTAGCTTTTCATGTTTTTCCATTTCTGCACCAATTTTACCAAATCTTTTGGTTTCTTTTTCCGTTAAACGTATTGAATACAACGGATATGATCATTTATTGGCATGCACACGTAAAGTACCAATTATATGACACTGAGAGAGCTAGTTAGTATCGTTTTTATTTGGATTTCGCACAATTCGATGTGTTTTTCTCCTACAATGTTGTTATATATTTTAGTTGTTGATTTGCCTAATGCCATGCTTCGAGGCTGCAGATAAAACAAGCATACACTCATGTGGTGTGTCACATTTGGGCTGATTGAGCTCCATTTTTTCTTTTCTATTCAATCTGTAAATTTACCTTGTTATAATTTTAGTATACATGGGACGGGTAAGTAGACATTTGTGAAATTATGTATGGATAACATGCTTTTTGCACAAAGATTTTTACCTTTAGAAATCATATAATTATGAATTAATACATGGAACATTTGGATTCCAGCAAACGAGGAAAGTTGTTCCACACAACTTATCGATGGGGATGGAGAATTTAATGTTTCTGGAATCGACCATTTTATCAAGGTGGTGAAGTTGGGGGAATGTGGTTTATCGTATGCTGTAGTCTCCATCATGGGCCCACAAAGTAGTGGTATGTCTTTCTCCTGCTCTGTTATCTTGTTCAATCTTTGGGTTTATGCTTCTCTGCTGATGCTTTCTTGAATATCTGCATGCTTTGATCCACATCCTTATTACGAAAATTAGAAGATTGGTCATCGTTAAACGAACTAAGGGCAGGCTTTGACTTGAGACTTGAGACTTGAGACTTGAGACTTGATGCTGTAGTCATTTGAAACTAGTCAGCTGGAAGCAAGTTTTTATTGATAACCAA
The DNA here is from genome assembly GCA_026770325.2 of Erythroxylum fimbriatum. Taxonomy (NCBI): domain Eukaryota; kingdom Viridiplantae; phylum Streptophyta; class Magnoliopsida; order Malpighiales; family Erythroxylaceae; genus Erythroxylum; species Erythroxylum fimbriatum. The sequence goes on along the minus strand of JANZLH020000007.1, from coordinate 1,111,028 downwards.
AATTCAGAGCATAATACGATAGTTCTCTATCTGACATTGAAGAGAAATTTCCATTTGAGCTAATTCGTATTTTATCATTTGCTTCCTTCAATTCTGTTGATGAATGAGTCTTATGGTGATAGTTTTCATTGTCTTAAGAGCTTAATCTTTTCTCTTCCATGTTCAGGGAAGAGCACTTTGCTGAATAATTTATTTCGTACCAACTTCAGAGAAATGGATGCTTTTAAAGGAAGGCACGTTCATCTGTTGCTTTCATTCTAGAACACCTTTTATATGCTTTGATTTTATTATACATTTGTATTTACGTACGTAATGTTTATGCCATGCACATATTTGCATATATGTACGTACATATTTTTTGATTGAATGGAAAATGAAAAGAAATATTTGGAACTTAGCTAACAAAATTTTATTACGTTTTCAGGTCTCAAACCACCAAAGGCATTTGGATAGCCAGATGTACTGGCGTTGAACCTTGTACTCTTGTAATGGATTTGGAGGGTACTGATGGAAGAGAACGAGGAGAGGTGCATATTAAAACTCTTCCCTTAATTTTTAATGCTTTATTCATTTTCATGGCCATAGCCTGAATTTTGCATGTCTTGTTGGTCGTCTATATATCTTTCATGCCTTAACATGAGGGATCGATATTTTTCTATGAAGCAACTCACCTGCCTACATTTATAATCTGGCTACGTGATATTACTTTTGGAGTTCTGTATATGATCTCTGTACTTAAAATTAGAATTCTCTTTTTGTTTTGACATATTGATATTTACTCCCTTTGTCATCCTCCTCTCATCCTATAGGATGATACAGCATTTGAGAAGCAGAGTGCACTTTTTGCTCTTGCTGTTTCTGATATTGTATTGATAAACATGTAAGTCTTGTTAACTATTAAACGTACTACATTCTTTTGAGTCATGGTTCCCAAAATGTTATTCTGGCATTGTCTTTTCATAAGTTAACCAATTAAACTAATTAGGTGGTGTCACGATATTGGACGTGAGCAAGCTGCAAATAAACCTCTTTTGAAGACTGTGTTCCAGGTTCTTTGCTGTATTTGTCTTCTTAAGCATCTCCTCTTGACTTCATTTCTAAAATGAAATGGTCCAAAATTTTGAGAATTGTTCACATAGGTCATGATGCGCTTGTTTAGTCCCCGGAAAACAACTTTGTTGTTTGTCATACGTGATAAAACAAGGGTGAGCTCCTTTCTTTTGTATTAATTTTGGGAATTTAGAGGATTGCTACATTCATCTTTGTGTTTTCTTGTTTTGGATTACGGCTTTTTGGAGTTAAGCCTTTTTTTTTTCTTCTGTTGCATGTTCCTCTCTTTATTTTTTAGACACCGCTGGAGAATTTAGAACCTGTTTTGCGAGAAGATATCCAAAAGGTCAAGGATCTGGTTCTTTTCCTTCTTTTCTAGTTAATCTCAATGATAATAGTCTTTTCGATTTTTTTTCTTTTGCAGATATGGGACTCTGTTCCTAAGCCACAAGAACACAATGAAACCCCATTAAGTGAATTTTTTAATGTGAGTTCCCATACTTTTCTCTGAATTGTACTTATTGACTTCCTAGTTTCTCATATGGCTAATTTCATTAATCTATGAACAGGTTGAAGTTGTTGCTCTATCTAGCTATGAAGAAAAAGAAGAGCAATTCAAAGAGCAGGTGGACTATATATTCTGTGATTTGGTTATCTAAAAATTGCTTTAACATGACCTTCTTGTTTGTTTTTCCAATTTTTCTGTGGCAAGAAAGATAACTGTGTTTCAGATAATTTCCCATGTTTTCATATTTTAATTGCAGTCAACTTATATTTCAATCTTATTAGTTGGTTTCTTTTCTGCTTCAAACTTTTCGGTGTTTTCTGCTTCATAATACCTGTAGACTCATGGAATTAGGTCATCTTATCCTTAAGGTATCTTTCCAAAATCTCTATGAATGTAGGTTGCTAGTTTGAGGCAGAGGTTCTTCCATTCTATTGCACCTGGTGGTCTTGCTGGAGATCGACGTGGTGTAGTTCCTGCCTCAGGATTTTCTTTCAGTGCGCAGGAAATCTGGAAAGTTATCAAGGAGAACAAAGACCTTGACCTTCCTGCCCATAAGGCATGTTTGTGAATATGGCAGTGGCTAGTAAATATGCCTTTTCTTCTTCATGTCATTCGTTAGCAGATGATTTGCAGGTCATGGTTGCTACTGTACGCTGTGAAGAAATTGCAAATGAAAAGTTCTGTGGTGTCAATACCAATGAGGTATACAACTTCACATTATTCTTTGATGTTGCTTTTTTCAGTTTATTTTTCTCTCTAAATAGTCCTAAAATTTAAGTAATTGAAAAAGTTGAATATTTATATCACTACCAGGAATGGTGTCACCTGCAAGAGGCTGTACAATCTGGCCCATTGGTTGGTTTCGGGAAGAAGCTTAGTTCCATTTTGAACACATGCTTATCTGAGTAAGCATGCTATGAATCATAAGAGGATTGAAGCGCTCACGTTTCTGCTATATTGTTTGAGATTCATTGTTTAATCAAATGCTTTTGTTGAGCAAGTGCATCATCTTTGAAGCTCTTGCTTTTTGTTATCCTCTTTCAATATTACATAAAGCAGCTTTAGGGTATTATGCACGTTGATGCAATTTTCACAACATCTCATTATATGTTGGCATAGCAGCATTTGAAACTTTTATAAAAATTTCTGAATTTTGTTGATGTACTTGTTAGTTAGTAATGTTGAGTTTTTATCTTTTTGTTTGTTCCAGATACGATTCAGAAGCCATTTACTTTGATGAAGGAGTCAGATCTGCAAAACGCAAACAACTTGAGGAAAAATTGCTTCAAGTAATTTATTTGTTTCGTGTCACTAAGCTATTCTAATTTTTAGATATTCTAGTGAATGTGTTATCTTCTGTACATACCTATAAAGCTGCTGAGTTTTGGTTATAGGTTATTAAAATTTCTAGGAGTCATGTTGATCTGTTGGCAATGACCTCTTGTGATGTAGGACAAATAGAAGAAGTATTAACTAATAGCTAAAATACAAAAAAATTAGGAAGTATGGATGATATTAGGTTGCTGGAATATCCAGTTTATGTCTGGATTTTAATTTGGAATGCTAAAATTTCAAATTCAATACAACTGGATTTTTAGGGTTTGATTGCCGGAAATTTAGGTTAGAATTTTAGGGTTTAATTGGATAAAATTTGGGTTTGATATGGCTAGAATTTAGAGTTTTGGTTGCTGGAACTTTAGGTTAGAATTGTTGGATTGTAGTGAAGAACAAAAACAATAGCGCGTAGAAATCTAGGAATCGCTCATAGGGTCTAAGAATCAGTTTCAGAAGAAAGCTTACACCTTGTAGTTGAAAACTCAAGTTTGGAGAAAAAATTCACAATAATTCTTATTGAAGGGTATAGTAAAAGTTCTTAGAATCCTTATTCTAGTAATTAAATCTTATCCTAAACAATTAGGGTAATATATTTAAACGAGAATAACATATTTAACTTACTGCTACTTTCTATCTAATGAGGAATCCTAACATAATCTAAATTTCAGTCCCTATTCTCTTTGTTTTCAACTCAATTCTCAACCTTCATCCCACCAAATTAAAGCTTATGGTTGACTAATTTTTCTTCTTTTTCTTTAATAGAATTTAAGCTCTTTTGCATCATCAAGTGTATTGGAATTGAAAGAAATTGAATTAAGGTGTGGTTGAGTTGAGTTGTAATGTATATTTGGCATCAAAAAGTCCAAAAGAAAGAACCATTAGTGTTAGGATGTGCCAAAATAGAGGTCAGTCCAGTTGGTGGCCAGAGTCTTGCTTTTGATTTGCAATTCACCCCATTTATGTAGTCTTCTTGTTCAGGTCAAAGAGTGGATACACTCATGTATAATATTACCTGCATTATTTGATATGTGGTGAACCTTGTTTTGAACCTAGTTCCCAGATGTTATCTTCAAGCACTTGACGTGCTGCTGATTGTTAATAGTTCTCCCATTTGGCAGCTGGTTCAACCTGCATATCAGTCTATGTTGGGACATATAAGACATGGAACTCTTGAAAAATTCAAAACAACATTTGAGAAGGCTTTGAATGCTGGTGATGGGTTTTCTTTGGCTGCCTGCACTTGCACCCAGTCTTGCATGGCTCTATTTGATGAAGAATGTGCAGGTATGGTTACCATTCATTATGTCATTGCACCAAGTTTAGAGGATGCAGGAATAACATTGAGGAAAAGGACACTATGAATCAAAGGAGAAGAAGCTTGAAGTAGAATATAGTATCAGAACAGAATGACAAGTACAATGTATGATTAAATATCAGGGTTGAAATGATTGTGCCTTTAGTTTCATTTTTACTGCACCTGCATTAATGTATCGGAGTTAGATATGTTGCCTTAGTTAAGTATCCTCTTTGAAGAATGGATCAAATAAGTACCTCGTGTTTATAGAGGTTGTCATTGAACAAGCTGACTGGGATACATCGAGAGTTAGGGACAAGCTTCAACGAGATATTGAGGCACACGTTGCCATTGTCCGTGCTGCCAAACTGTCTGAAATTACTTCTTCCTTTGAGGTTTGTAGTTTTTGGATTTCAACCTCTCTAAGATGCTACTTCATTTATTGATTGCTGATATAAGTGAGCCGTATTTTTTGGTGATATAAGAAGAGAAATTTCTCTGAATTTCTGTGGGAAATTGTGGATTTCATCAAATTAAGATTGAGCTACTGTAAAGCTTGTATATATTTTAAGTCAGATTGAAGTGGAATTCAAGTTGAACATGTACCTGCTATTCCTTGGTTATTGATAGTTTTGGTAATTTTCCATTTTCATAATAATCAGGCCATGAGAAATTAGTGCCACCTGGAAAAGGTTGTTATTGACAATCCATAACAGTAGGCAGATGGTTATAGGGCATAAGATGTATACTTATCTGGGTTTTTGAATTTTATACACTTGAGTTTGCCCGGACCATCTGCAGGGAAAGCTAAATGATGCATTGTCTGGACCTGTGGAAGCTCTTTTGGATGGAGCTAATAGTGAGACCTGGTTTTCAATAAGAAAACTTTTGAGGCGTGAGACAGAATATGCAGTCTCTGGTCTTTCTAATGCACTTTCAGGGTTTGAAATGGAGGAGGAGACTAAGGAACTTATTCTTGCAAGACTGGAGGACCATGCAAGGAATGTGGTTGAAGCAAAGGCCAAGGAAGAAGCTGGAAGGGTCTTAATGCGTATGAAGGATAGGTAGCAACCGCTTGCAATTTTCTAAACCTGTTTGTTCCATTGTATTGGGAATCCAAATAATGGGATTGTCTGTGCAACTCTTGCACAGGTTCTCAATGCTGTTTAGCCATGATTCTGATTCAATGCCACGAGTTTGGACAGGGAAAGAAGACATCCGGGCAATTACAAAAACTGCTCGCTCTGCGGTATGCTACGAGTTGTATCATCAAATGTCAACTTTTATTTTTATTGTGCCTTTCTGGATATTAGTTATCTGCAACTTTGTTCAACCTTTTTCAGTCTCTGAAGTTACTGTCCGTCATGGTTGCCATTCGTTTGGAAGATGAAGCTGATAACATTATGAAAATATTATCTTCCGCTTTGTTGGATAACAACAGCAATAAAAGTGTTGCAACTCATGACCCATTGGCTTCAAGCACCTGGGAAGAGGTGGATTTCCTGTCAATAGTGATATTTCTTCTTATGCAGCGTTCAATTGCACACTACAAGACATCGTATTTAATAAATTAAAGAATTTGCTGATTCCTGCATGTAGAATGGGGTTTTATGGGACAAAGTATTTGTAATTCTGAAAAGCTCTTTGCAAGTTTTGATATTTATATAAATGGCTTAGATGCTGGACTCTGCCAATTCATAGTTGGAGTTTGATGTTTGGAATTTCCTTTATTAACTGTGAAGTTTTACTGGATCCTGTTGAATGCATGGTCATAGTCTTTGACAAAATATTTGTTACGCTGGCACATGCATACTGCTAATCATGTTTTTTCAGATGTCTTGAATCATTTGATAATTGAAAATATGTTCTGAAAAAATATATATATGCACAATATATATATATTGAGCTCCGTCATCACCTTTCCGTTCTCTTGGGAGTTCTATTTCTATTTTGAGGGACCATCTTTCCACAACAAAGCACTGTTTAGTACTTGAAATGGATATTCGCATATGCAGATTCCTCAATCAAAGACATTGATAACACCTGTCCAGTGCAAATCACTTTGGAGGCAATTCAAATCGGAAACAGAATACAGTGTCACTCAGGCTGTTTCTGCTCAGGTATGCAAGCCCCTCACAGTAGTCCTTTCTCTTCCTTTTTCTTTACTCTCATCTCTTTTCATTGAGTTATTTAACGTGGAATAGAAAGAAAATACCCACCTTTGTCCTTGCAGATCATGGCATTTCATGAATATGGTTTGTGTTTGGGACAAAGCCCCTATAAAGAAGATAAAACATATATGTAGCCTTGAATTAGAAACTAGAAGGTACTGGGGAAACACCTTACGTTTTATGTCTATTAGGACTGGACATAGGTGTGTAGCTTGTCATGGTTGACATAAGTCGGCGATATATAGTTTGCAGAAGATGCAATGGTATAATATCTTCCAGTCTTCATTTAATTCTTTCAAAAATTTTATAGGCAGTAAATGTTAAATTTATTGTGTCAAGTGGCAGAAGTAACCCCTATTACTGGTCTACCTACTGATAATGCACGTCATTCTTTATAGCATTTACATTTGCTGTCCCTTTTCTTATATCTAGTCGGTAAGAGATTGATATGATTGTGATTCAAGGTTCCTCCCTGTGTGTGTTTTCAACAATGCTCTGAGCAAACTATAGTCAGGCACCACACTATTGCTGTACATTCACTTTGTTCCAAATTTTCCATGAATTTTGCCTGTATTTAATCTATGATATGTTTTTGTTCTCCTCTTTGATTCTATGTTAGCTGGAGAAAACTTTCTGGATCTATAGATATCTCCATCTCTTTTGCACTTTTCTTTTCAGTTTACTTATTCTCTCTGTCAATAACCAGGAAGCTAACAACCGTAGTAACAACTGGTTACCGCCTCCATGGGCCATTATTGCATTGTTCGTGCTCGGATTCAATGAGTTTATGACTATTCTAAGGTCTATCTTGTGAACAGCACCTTGTAATTATTATACTTTGTTGAGAAGATCATATTGCCTCCTTTGCTAATGGAGTGCCTCCTTTTGAATGGCAGAAATCCTTTCTATCTTTTTGTCATCTTCGTATGTTTTCTGCTCGTTAAGGCCTTATGGGTGCAGTTAGACATTTCAGCTGAATTCCGCCATGGCGCTGTGAGTGTTAAACTATCTTTTCATGGCGTAGATCTTGATTCCTAGGGGAAGATATTTCAGGAATAGTGTTATCTTGGGAGCATTCAGTTTGGAAGTAAGGATTTGGAAGCCTTTATTTACTAGTTTTAATATTTTGCAGTTGCCTGGGCTTATTTCCTTGTCTTCAAAGTTCCTTCCCACTGTTATGAACATTCTGAAAGGATTAGCTGAGGAAGGGCAGGAAGCTGCAACTAGTGCTTCCCAGGGAAACCCTCCTAGAGGTTCAAAGAGTTTTCAGAATGGAGTTATAACCGGCAGCAACATGTCATCAAGTGCCTTGTCTGGGGTAACTTCATCAGCAAATGAATCTGCGTACTCGAGTTGCCCGAAAGAAGAGTAAATGAATCAGTTATGCGCTTGTAAGAGAACTCTGAAGATGTCAGTGATTCTGCTCATTTTATGGTATATAATTATCCTGCCCCATAAATGCGCTAGGGGGAATAGATTTTGAAGGCACTATTATTATTATTATTATTATTTTGTCCGGGCGCCAGTGATTGGTTTTGAGATAAGCTCCATTGAATTGTATCTCCTGTCCATGGCTTCTCTTGCGATAGGATAGAATTCAAGTTTGCCAATTCGGAGACTTGGAATTTAAGTTTTGTGAAAATCACACTACTGAGTTATTGGTTATGCTTTCTTTTGTTTTTGTTTTTTAGGCTTTACTAGTTAAGAGAGTGGGTGACTGGTTTTGCAATGTGAAAAGGAGGCAATGCTTCATTTTTTCATGAGACTTCTGTTTGACACAATGAATATAATTAGCTTCAGACTAACATTTTTTTGCTTTTAAAGATGATTGTATGTGGGGCTTATGAACGAGTTAGGAGTTTGTACGGCATGGCCTTATATTTCTGTATAATCATAATATTCCCATAATGACCCATGGTCCAACTCATAAATTGACTACATACACTGTCAAGTGCGGAGGTCATAGTACGTTCTGTGCTTAGAGATCAGAGAAAGAGACATTAAAAAAATACTTGTGTGTTCGAACCCCCCTCATGTATGTAGCCGTTTAAAGCTTGGGGTCAGAGTTTTGCCTCCCGCAATACTTTAAAAATAGGTTTCTTACTAGGATCGATGAAAGCAGAAAAGTTATGATGTTGAGCAAATTAAATGGTTAGTTCCTGAAAGATTATCTATGAACTCAACTGTCCAATCAATAGTAGGGTTGTTTTGATTGCTAAAGAGTTATGATGTTGCTTTTGGTTACTCTCATATTGATTTGCCGAAGTTGTGTTAGAAACAGAGACTAGTGAATTAAGAAAAATAACAAAAAAAACCTCTGTATATATTTCATTAATGCAGAATAATACTTATATAAAAATACAAAACAACTCTTAAACTTCTCAAGAAACTAAACACATTAATATCAATTAATATCTATTTGATAACCCACCCATAATTTGAAATAGACTCATAGAGATAATAACATATTTATTTTAAGTTTATATTTTCAAAAATCCTCCTTAAACTCAAATTTGGTTATGCCAAGTCTTGTTTTCAGTCTTGCAAAATCTTTAGCCTTCAATGCCTTGGTGAATATGTTTGCAATTTGATCATGAGATTTCACATACTTGTTTTAGTTGTTGAATCTCTCTTTGATTGATCAATGTGTGATATTCCGAATCCTCATTACTAATGGAATCAAAATGA
>JANZLH020000007.1:1085581-1098551 GCA_026770325.2 Erythroxylum fimbriatum | reverse complement strand
AAATTATCAAACTAAAACCTCAAAATAATTTAAACATGCCTCAAAATAATTTAAACATGCTTATTGATTATGAAAAAGGAATCGGAGCCCAACACTAGGAGTTCAAGGAACTAAGCTAATCACTGATGATGGATCTGGTTTAGCTGATGCAACTCTATACAGAAGTGTTGTTCGTTCCTTGCTCTATTTGGCAATTACAAGACCTGACATTATGTTCATTACAAGTCTGCTGTCTAGGTTCATGAATTCACCTTCTGAACTTCATTTTAGGGCTGTCAAAAGGGTTCTGAGCTACTTGCATGGTTCTTTAGATTATGAAATGCATTATAAACCGATTGGTTGTGTGAATTTGATTGGATTTACTGATAGTGATTGGGCTGGATCACTAACAGATATGAAGAGTACTTCAGGGTATTGTTTTTCTCTTGGATCAGCTATGATTTGTTGGAGCACAAAGAAGCAAGGTTCAATTGCTCAATCTACTGCTGAAGCTGAATATATTGCTGCCTCTTCTACTGTGAATCAGTTTTGTGGTTAAGAAAAGTTTTGCTTGATTTGAATTTTAAGTTAGAGAAAGCTACTGAGATCTTCTGTGATAACAAATCTGCAGTGGCTAAGTTGAAAAATCTGGTTTCTCATGAAAAAACCAAGCACATTAAGATCAAATATCATGTCATTCGAGAAGCTGAGAAGGAGAACCAAGTGAAGTTACTAGAGAACAAATAGCAGACATTTTTACCAAGTGTTTACAGAAACTTCAATGTGAGTTTCTTAGGGAAAAACTTGGAGTTTTCAACTTCACTTGCATCAAGGAGGAGTGTTAGAGTGTAACTTGATTTAGTGCTGTTGTAAAGTTTAAGATGTACTATAATGTAGTAGGTATAGATTACTTGTTTTAGTAGATAAATCAGCTTGTTCACTCCATTTCAATCATCATTGTATTTTTTGAATTTCAAGCTAATGTATTCACCACACTCAAGCTATATATGTTCAGAATGCAATGAAAGAAGTAGACTCTTTTGATCCAATTCTCATTCACTTTCAAATTTACAAGTTCAGTACAATATACTCTGCATTTCTTTACAATTCTCCTCTAGTAGCAACAGTTTTTCATGACTGAAATCTCTTGAATCAGGCATTTCTGTCTCGTCAAACTCTTTACAGACCAGCTTCAAGGCCTGAACTACTTCACCTATGAACGGTCGGTGAGATACTTCAGTTTGCACACACATTGATGCTATAGCTGCTACTTTCGCTATGGTATCACGTGAAACAGTTGACTTGATAGTTGGATCGATAATTGTTTCTAACTGTTCCTTGATTGTCAGAAATGGACGAGCATAAGCAACAAGACTTTCTTGACCTGGTGGCTGTAACAAGTCTACAGGTTTCCGTCCAGTTAGGAGCTCAAGGAGGACCACACCGTAACTGTAAACATCACTTTTAACTAGAAGATGTCCCATCATTGCATACTCCGGAGCCAGGTAACTGAACCAGATATTAAGACAAGAATATGAGCTTTAAACGTGGAAGCTGGAAAATTACAGAAAGTAGCAACATGACTTGCAAAGAAGCTGAAGATATTAAATTCAAAATCATATATTGTGTGAAATAATACCCAAAAGTCCCCATTACACATGTGGAGATATGCTTGTCTCCCTCATCCATTGCTGCTCTGGCCAATCCAAAATCTGAAACTTTGGGGGTAAAATCATGTTCTAACAAGATATTACTGGACTTGAAGTCACGATGTATGACACAAGGGCTTGAGTCTTCATGCAGATAGGCTAGTCCCCGAGCTGCCCCAAGGGCAATCTTCATTCGAGCATCCCAATCAAGTGGATTCCTTTCTTTGTCAACTCCTAAAAATCCAACATGAATCATTCAAGGAATAAGAAGGTGAAAAACGTTTGCCTTACATAAGGAAGCAAAATAACTGATAAGGCTTTCCCCCACCATGTAAATGTGATTCAACGCTTCCATTTGGGATAAGTTCATAGACTAGGCAGCGGACATGGCCCTCGGTACAAATGCCAATCAATTTAACTAGATTTCGATGATGCAGTCGACCAAGCATCTCAATTTCTGCCAGGAACTCTCGACTTCCATGTTGATCATCTCTCTTTAAAACCTTCACAGCCACCTCCTTTTCATTGACCAGCTTTCCACGGTAAACAACTCCAAATCCACCTTCTCCGAGTACTCTCGAAGCATCAAAATTATTAGTAGCTCTCTCTATGTCTATCAAATTGAATGTCTTGGCAGATCCTGTATATGCCATGGGATCAGAACTTAGTGATACCGATGCAGAACCAGGAATACGAGGTGAAATCATAGGCGTATAGGTCCCTGTAAAGTGTAAAGTTTGAATATCAATAAATGGATCTTATAATGTAAACATCTGTTCAAAAACAGCAAATGAAAACGATGAAAAAGAAAACTTAGTGCTTTAATTGAATGGGAAGAGATCGTCAAAAAAGTCAGGTACAAGGAACCTCAGACCTAACGTAACAACAAAAAGATTGAGGTAACATATTGCATTAGGAGGCAATATAGAGTGGAAACAATAAGTTTTTTATTGACTATTATAAAGATGAATACTTATATGATCGCAAGACAAAATAAGTAAATTAGTCAAACCAGTTATACTTTGATGGTTGCAGGGGATGATACAACAGAATACTTGAATGATCGCAAGAAAAAATAAGTAAATTCGCCAAACCAGTTATACCTGATGGTTTTGCAGGAAATGACACTGCTGGAGGTGGCACTTGTGGACGTAGATAAGAATAGCTTCCATATCTAAGCAGAAGAAGCCAGCAAATAGCCATGCAGATAACCAAGAAGGTGAAGGTGGAGACCCAGGTTACAGCTATAGAGCTTCTGCTAAGCCCATCTTTCTTCCTTTTAGGCACATCAACTCCTAAAGGTTTATTTGCCCTTCCATTGTTGCCGTGGCCAGCATATGGATAATCGTCAGAAGTAGAAATGGCAGATGAGGATGGCGGAGAGGGTGGGAGACCTGCAGGTTGCACCAGATTAGACGTACATAAAACATATAATGTTCCACGCAGTCCATAAATGCGTAAAGACTAGATATAGACGGGAAGACCACTTCTAATGCGGACAATAATATTTCACTACCGGTTAGAAATGTTTAACATTGTAACATAGTGAGAACAAAAGTTCCTTTGTAGCGTAGGTTTTGGCAGATACTTCAGTATTCATTCATAGTCAATCATACATAAATGACTTTTCAGACTGCTACATTTTCCTTTACCATCAATCCAGCATTCTCAGGGATGATGCATGAATTCATTGACTTGTAAAACTGAAGTTTCAAGAGAGGATCAGAACATAACCTGGGTACTGCACGTACAGTACTTCATAGGTACCAAAGAGGGATGCCTTTATTTTGACCTGCTTGCTCCAGAATTTATCGTAGATAAAAAATGCAGTAGTATCATCAAATTTTGCTTCTGCTGGCACTAGGGCAATGAGAACCGTGCTTTTCTCTAGTTGTTTTCTACCTGCGCTTGCTCCCATTATGCGAACTTGGCTATCGTTAAGGGCAACACCTGCTGCAATTTCCTCTGCTAGCTCGGTTACCAAAGGAAAAAAGGTATAGATTGCAACACCTAGACGAAGCTTAACTTTCAATGGCCACACACACCTACAGGGGGATCCGGGTGGTGTATTTGTTAATGGTTCTGCACATGTGACTGATGTACAATCTACAAGAAGGACATGGACATTACTCAAAAGCAGGTGTATCTCTAATACGCCAATTCTACCAAATATGAAAAGATTGCTAAATGCAAATGCAAAAGGAACTTACCACTAGCCAAAGGAGGTGGCAAAGTCATAATATGTACGGGTGGTGGAGCCTTGGTCTTCCTGAAGGAATAAACAATAGGAGGCTTTGCAGGAGAATGAATGTGCACTTGCAGCCAATAAATTGCATAGTTGTGAGGCTATTGATATTATTATTTTGAAAACATAGTAACAGAGTAAAGTATGGATCGAATACGAAAGCAAATCTTCTCATACTATTGAACTGGCTTGGAGAAATTGTAGGTGATACTGCAGGTGCACAAGAACCCCAGCTCCAAGAAGAAGATGGAGATTGGATTGGCGAGGATGAAGGACCTAGACATATATATCAAAGAATTATACACGGTGAGGATTTATTTAGAGTAATCTATGGAGAAGTGATTTCAGGGTCTTTTCAGTTGCAAACTCAAAACCTTTGCTGCCATATTTATGCAGAGGTCTAGAGTAAGCTGGCTCGGGCAATCTCACATGTTTCCTTGCATAGTGACTTCAATGACTTACAATTGATAAAGAATATACAGAATCATGCACCCATTTGTTCGCAAGACCCTTACAAGATGCCATAGAAGGTTCAAGTGCAATGCTTGATGGCCTAAAGTCATTATGTGCAAGAAGGGCTGTAACAAGATAAACCCCTTGAAATTTATAGTAGTTGTGATTATTCAATTCCACATACTCCACAAATTTCTTAAAGCGTAAGATGTATAGCAGGCTCTTTTTTACCTTTAGTTGGAGGTTGATGGAAGGATGATGGAAAGTGCGATGCTCTGTAGGAAGATTCCTTCATTGACTTTCCTTGTCTTTTGCTGTCAAAGCTCAGAAGAGCTTGTTTAGGATCTATGCCCATGAAAATTAAATTAAAAAAAAAAAGAAAAAGAACAAGGATCAATCAAAGTGAATTCAAGTGTTCTTTGATGATCAAACACCTAAGTATTAGCTTTTGTAGAGGCAGAACCAAATTATATACATGCCATTACCTTAGAATATTGGCTTTTCATTATGTGGATAACTAGAAATAGCCTCCCAATACGAAATCACTGCCCATACATACTTATCGTGATCATCTCTCATAAATTGCTTATCTTTTCCACTTGAGAGAGACTCACAGAGTTCATATACATAAAAGTTTCAGAAGGGGAACAATAAGCCAAGAATTTCTTGAAGCATTATCATTTCTGTATATATGTATTAACTATGCCAATTCCCAGGGAAAAAATTTAATTTTCATTGTGAAACAGAGCTTCACAAATTCAGCTGCCATGAGAAAAGAAACCCATATGAACAACGTCATTGTTTCAGAGGAACTTCCCATTGGCATTCAACACACCGATTGCTAGTCTTTTCGATGTTATCATGAAACCCGATTGCAGCTAACAGCGGCGATTAACCAGCTCAAGATTGTCAAGTTCTTGACGAACCAATTTGTACTTATGCTGCTCGGAAATGATAAGTACGACTTCAAAGCTCTGAAGTTCGTCTTACAAATACCAGAGGGTCAAGAACTGACAATCTTGCATGATCAAGAAACCGGAAACGTAACGAATAAAATAAATTCGTACTTGGGATTCGGGATCACACAGCAAATTCAGTTGGATATTGGTCACATTGCACATGATATTGGGAAACCAAGAAACAAAAAACCATACTCTACCACCAACCAATTTGAGGTGTATTTGACGTGTAAAAACAAACTCTGCCGTGGTACACAGATCCTCAAACTCTTTCCAAGTTAAGATTCCAGAAAGATTCACAGAGAGAAATCATCGACTAATAGGCGTTGCAATTACTAACTCAAAAAAAGAAAAGAAGAAAAATAACAGTTAGCAACTCTAAAAGATCTAGTCACATTACCTGAAGAACCAAGAACGGATGTAACGCGCACATCTAGACATAAGATTAACAGCAAGACTCCAACTTTCATCGCCATTTCACTCTTAACGAAACTGATGACAAGTGATCAACCCGCCGAATCTCTCATTTCTTCCGTAACATTAGTCAGAAGGGAAGTGGAAGAACATTTTGAACAAATGACTTGAAGAAACAAGCATGCAACACGTCAAAAGTGGACGCAGAAAAGACCCAGATATACTACGAGTGAAGTAATAAGATGAAGAAACATGTTAGGTGGCAAGAGGCTTAAGTGGTAGTTTTTGTTTGAAGCCGAAGGACTGAAGCTTGCAGAGATTAATGAATACTAATATAATGCAATACTGATGAAACACAACAGTACTGTTAAAGAATGAAAGTGAAAGGTTTGGTCATTGGTGAACACGAGAGATTGAGAGAGACAAGGGAAAAAGAGGAGACAGTTCCAAAAGCTCAGCGAATGGATAAATTGACATCATCATGGTTTGAAATGCTTTGAATTGTATAATATAACAAAAACTAACACTTGCAAAATGATATTCCTTTATCTAGCTACGTCCACCTGCTAGTAACTGAAATGTCCCACAGGTAATCAAGTTTGTCATAGGTAGTTTATGCCTTACTCTTCTTTTCTATCTCAAATGCAACGAGGCATTAGATATTAAATGAAGATTTAGATCTACAATATCATAGTAGAAAGTAGAAACACATTAATAATTCGTATATTGTCCCACTTAAAGAAACATTTTTGTATTCAAACAAAACAGTCACAGACCAAAGTACGTAGAAAGTGAATATGATGTGGTGCACAAAACAAGGCCAAACCTACAAACTTTCAACCCCAAGATCTTGATAGATATTAATTGGACATAATTTGACGCCCTCTCTGCGTGGATTTAGGTAGTTATGTTCTATATGTCATGTTTCAATCTCGATGTTGTGATTTATATGAGAATGTCTTAAATTATTATTTCAATCACTACAAGAAAATATTAAATTACTAATGGAATATTACCGACGGTAAAAATACCTTAGGCAATTAGTGACGGAAAATCAATTCCCGTTGGTAAAATTGTCGAAAAAATTTGCATTTAGCGACGGACAAATTTTCCATTGGTAGGGATGGAGGGAAATTATCTCAACAAATTTTCCGGCGAAATGTAGCAATGGAATAGTCATTTTCGTTAGTAAATTTGTGGGGAATGATTCGAGACAAAAAAAGAGTCAGGGTGTACCAATGGAAGAGTTATTCCGTCGGTAAAATTAAAATTTAAACGCCATCATTAGCTTCTACTTCAACATTTTTAATAAATTGAAAAAGATGTCGTCACCAAACGACATCATTTTGGTTAAACGTCTAACTTACCCCCTAAAACCCACCCCCTTTGTTGATGTTCATTTTCTCCTCTCTTTCGTTTTCTCTGTTACTGTTAGTTCTCTGTCATCATCATCATTTGTGCGTGCTTCGATTCCCTTTTGCGTCTTCACATGCTTCGATTCCTTTCTTCCTTCTGCGTGCTTTTGTTCCCTTCTTCCTTCTGCGTCTTCATTTATTCATCATTTGAGGTAAGTGGGTTTTGTGTACTGCTTTGATCACTTGGGGTTTTGTTTGTGGTTTGATTGTATGGGTAATCATCGGTTTATGTTTTTTACTAGGTTGAGGTACTGGTTTAATCATCAATTAAGGTACAAAACCCATACATTGATATTTTTGTAATACATTATGCTTAGATTATAGGATAAGCATCGGTTGTAGTTCGATTATATTTTTGTAATAGATTGACAATCATCGGTTTTCTTATTTAAAAGCAAAGTTTTAGTTAGGAGATAACAATACATAATTAAAGAAATAAATTATAGCATCTTGATATTAGGAGAAAGCAACTTTTGAGAGGAAAAAAAACATTTTCAATCAAAATTATAACATCTTGATATAAGATGTCAAAATAAGGTAAAAATTAACTCTAACAAAATCTCATGTTGATGATGGTGAATCAACAAATTGACCCGTGTTTGAGCATCGAGTTGTGATTTGGTTGAGGATATAAACATTATATTATGAGTTCATTAATAATTTAAATATTATGTTGTGATTTGGATGAGCATTTGAACTTGATATTGTGATTTTGTTAAGAATTTGAACATTATATTATGATTTCGAAATTGATGATTTGAACATTATATTGTAAGTTGGTTGATAATTTGTCTAAGAAGATGAACCAATAAGTGTTGTCTAAAAAGGTGAAGGTTTATAAGTATCAGTACAAATAAAAGATACCCATCATTGAGTAAACAATTGAGAGATTGGGTGTCTAGTGCCTCTAAAATTTCTCACCATTTGACAAATCCTCAAGCAATTGGATGCTTTTGGAGCTTATTTTAGTATAAGTACTGCTTAGGCTTAAGCACTAAATCCCACTAGACCGAGGTTTTAACCTCGTATGATTTTTGGGGTTTTTTGTAATTACTCGTGTATCATTTGATGGGTTTTTGTTCTCATCAATGAAATATAAATATTTTATTTCTTTTGAAAAAAAGACATCATAGATAAAGACAAGGACTTATTTAGAACTTTTTGTGAAATATTACGGTGTAATGCAAACCTTTAGTATCATAAACATTGGTAGGTAGTTTTCTTTGTTATGTTTTATAAGATTACATGCTTTACAAAATACTTTTCTGTTATTTGTGGTAAATGTGTATATTAATGGATCATTATTTTCCCTATCTAGTTATATATTTTTATATTAGGTATCTATTACCCATAACAAAGTAAAGTGTACCTTTCGTTAGCAAGTAATATAGTAGTATCCCTCAAGGAAATGGTATGAATTAGAAAACCTAAAACTACTAACTCGTAAATAAATAAATGGATTTTTATGGATTTTGATTAAAGTAATTGAAATAAAATAAAACCTAAATGGCTAGATAAGAGAATAAATGGTAAGACCATTGACCAAAAGAGAATTCCATATAATATCAAAATTTAGACAATTGCTTCCCTTATTATGAATTTTTATTTTATGATTCAATTAACTTAGAATGGATATATTAAATTGGACTGACAGGTTCTTCTATATATTGAAACTACATTCTCTCTACTCTCGAGATATAACCATCTACTTTTTAGTACGTTGAACTGTATCTACACCAATCTATGTATCTATACCAATCTAACACCCTTATAAATACACTAAGATCTATAAGATCCATAGAAGGTTTCATCTTAACACCAAAAACATTAGGGAGATCTCTCTCAAGCATCTTGTTTAGCTCATATTACCTAATCTACAATCCATTCATAAGTAGGCTCTCTTGAGCAAATGGAGTGTCTAAACAATAGTCTCTAAAAGTTGTCTAAAATTTAGGATATTTGATATTTATATATGTTTTCATACTTTTTGACACATGCCGTATGTCCTGGATCTATCTATGTCTTTTATGGAAGAGATAAAGTCTTTGGCATGCCTGTGTCCCTAGGCCATGAATCTTATTTATTTTGAAATTAATGCATGATTCATACCACAATCGTGTTCCTATATTATGGATCATATTATTTCTCTTGTAATTAGCATACGATTTTTAGCACAACTATGGCTCATGACTTATTACGCAATAAAATTTCTCCAATTTCACAATAATCTCTCTTCAGCCCCTATTCTAGGTCATGTCTCTTATTTTACTTAATCTATACAAGACATGAGTTGGCACATGGGCATAGATAAGAACACAAAGGCCAATCTATATTCCTTTAAGAATTATAATTTTCTTCATATTTTTGCGTAAAATGGCCTATAATTCTTAAATAATTTCATCCTATAGTTAATTTATTATAATTATATGAAAATAAATCTAAGTTAAGTAAAAAAAGTTAATTTGACATGAAAATGAAGCAAAATACTTTTAAAAAGATGTCCATTTTCATGCACATTAAATATTTCCATGCTTACGCTTTTGCTCGTCCTCAAGGAAATCAATTTCAATCAATTTAACTTAAATAGGTGACAATTTTAAGGAAACAAAACAAATATATTAGAGAATCAAGGTTATCCATCATCTACTCAATTACATTATTCATCAACTAGAAAGGCATTCAAATACTTGCATTCAATTCTTATTCAATTTAATTTAATCTAACAGACCTTTCAAATAATAACTTAATCCATATAATTTCGTCTTTAACTTAGAAAAGCCACTCTGTTTGAAAATGTATCATTTCATTTGTCTATTTAAAAGGTTAGAATTACTGTTATTCTTCCCTCTAAAAGTTACTTTGATATTTTAAATTGATGTTCTTGGTTTTTGATAATTGAATTTATTTTTGTAGGAAAATTTTAAAGTGACGAAATAAGCTTCCTAAGATTAAAAACATCAATTTTATTTGGCAAGTAAGATTGTTAGTTTCTCCTCTTTCTATTAGTCATAATTATTTAGTTTTTAGATTATAATGCATATTTAGTCTACTAGTATTTATGTCTTTGTTAATATTTCATAATATATTTTAATTTTGTGTATTTTTTGAATGATTTAAGGTTCAATACACTTTGATCTTTTAATAACATGTACCACAAGTTTGTAATAGAATTAATTGACCAATGCTACTGTCTAAGCCATTAAATGGTTAGTTTTTATTTCTAAAGAATGTTTTAGGTTATTTTAAGTATAAAGAGATTACACATGAATTATGGGATTGCTTGTATAATTACTACAATGCTACTTTTTTAATTTGTATAATTACTACAATTAGGAAAATTGCTTGTATAATTTGAAACAATGAATCTAATTTAGATTCATACGACTAATTAACTATGTCATTTAGTCTTACACTTAATTTTTTATGAAGTTAATGAATTAAATATTGTATACATATATACAGGTAGGTTGTAGTTGTTTGTTTCATGATTTTACACCTTCCTATTTATATGTCTAACCTCTCTCTTTTTTATGTAGGGAGTTGAAGTGTTTCCTTAATCGTACCGATATTAAGATAATAACAATTCTACCTTAGGTGAGATACTCATATTATATATTGTTATTGAGTTGAATTATAGAGATCGGATAACACTTTAAGTTAAGTATGTATGCCAAATTATGAATAAAACAACTATGGAATTTACATGTATTGTGTGTTAAAATTGTGGTATAACAAATGACATGCTAGATCATTCGTTATAGTAGGTTCATATTTATATGCCATATGCACCATTTATGTCTATCTTTTATAATAGTAGATTCAAAAGCACTTATGTAATCATGTGATGTTAAGTGAATTTAATTACTTGCACCATCTATGTCTATCTTTTATGACCAAAATTCAGATAAAATCACTTATGCAATCGTGTGATGTTAAGTGAATTTAATTACTTGCACCATCTATGTCTATCTTTTATGACCAAACTTCGGATAAAATCACACCAACGAACTTATGGATTATAAATTTCATATTTTAGGAAAGGATTTTGCTCTTGTAGATATTATTGGTAATTATGTTAGTAAAAAAATGTATCATCTGCATGCTTATGCTTATGTTTAGTAAAAATATTATAATGCATTATGCTTAGATTATAGTATACTTTGTCCATCAGTAAATATATTTCGTCGGTAAAGTTACCAAAGGACTTAAAAATTCCGTCGCTATATTTAGCGACAGAAAAAAAAATTGTTCGTCGGTAAATTATCGACGGAATATTTTTATTTCATCGCTAAAGATTACCGACATCTGTTTCTCCTACAACTCGTGCAGTCGATAATTTCTATCGGCAATACAGAAAACCTTCACATTCCGTCAGTAATTTCCGTTGCTAAATACCCATTTTCTTGTAGCGAAAGGTTTTGGTTAAATTAACTAAAATGCAATGAGAACAATGAGTCCTTATTGGGTCTATGATAGGGAAGCCTAATAAAAATTAATGTACTCAGTGCATAAGGCTTCCCGCTTTGTGAGGGTTTGAGAGAGGGTCATCAATGTACCCAGCCTTCCTTTTGTAATTTTTACAAAGACGTTGTTTTCATTATTTGAACCTATGACCTTATGATTACAAAGGAGCAACTTTTACCAGTTGGGAAAGCCTAATAAGATTACTATAAATAGCTGCTAAAGTCTCCTACAGTATGCTTAAGTAAGTTTGTAAATCTATAGTTCTCTGACTCATTGGGAGGCCTGTGTGTTAAGAAAGGTGCAAAAAGACATTAATAACATAAATTTATACAACTTTCATAAAGGTTCATCAAAAGTTTTAACAGCTTTTTCATTTCCCAAACAACTTGTTCAAAGGATCCAACAACTTATTCGATTAGTTTAACATCTTGTTCATTGAGCAACAGATAGCAAAACAGATAATTTATCGCATTTTATCAGTTGATACAAGTTTATGATTGATCCTGATCTAATGAGTAAAACTTGTGTTATTTCTAACAAAGGTCTTTTGCAGTTGGGTCAGCTTTTGATAGAAATTAAGTTCCTTCGGAATTTGATACATTATCAAAGGGAATCGGTGATTTGAAAATCGGACCGAACCGGCCGGTCGGACCGGTGAACAGGAGTATGAAACGGTCCGGTGTAGCCCTTATTTTTTGTAAGTGATTGATCCGTTTATTTAAAAAAGATTTTTCATTTAAAATTAAAAACCAAAAGATTTAAAAGTTAAAACTTCAGGAAATAAGGAGACAAAACGCCGCCTCTGCCACTGTTCACCGCCTCTACACTGTTCACTGCCTCTACACTGTTCACTTCACTCTTCAACGGTAGGTTTTTTTTCTTCTCTCTTTCACGTCTCTCTCTCTATCTCTCTTAATAAGCCTGTTGCTTCTCTTGAGAATTTGCAGGTTGTGTCTGTACTCTGTAGCTTTTCGTTCTTTTCTGGGTGGAAGTCTTGGCCTCTTGGGTATGTTTCTGCCTTTTTAGTGCTGGAAGTTATGTCTCTTCGGTGTTTCTTAAGGCATGTGATTAGAGAAAAAAAACATAAAATATTGGGAAGAAAAAAAGCAAAGTTAGACGAAGACCTTGGAATCTCTTTTTCTTTGTCCTTTTTTTGAATAAACAAATGATTAGTTTGGTATACATTCATCTTTTGCAGCTACTGGAAAGTTTCTCCTTTGGTGTGTTACTGTGTTGTGCTTTGTAAAAAAAATTCTAAAATTTTTAAATATTTTTAATAACAAGATATTTTTATGTTATATTATACTTTATATTAGCAGCACCTTTTTAAGTTAAACTATTGCAAACTATGTTGGATTTAAAGAATTAATTAATAACCTTTAGTATATTTTT
>JANZLH020000007.1:1065744-1077826 GCA_026770325.2 Erythroxylum fimbriatum | reverse complement strand
GATTTTATGATTTCATTCACATGCATAATATGAGCATACACACATGAATTTTGATTTAGAAAAATTGCACTCAATTGTCATATTCCGGGGTATGAAAGTTTCAAAATGATTATGATATGATTGTTCATTTCTAACATCTTGTACTTTGATTTACCAATAAAAAGAATTGATAGATTACAATTAGTAATTTGGACTTAATTGTCACAATTGGAAGAATGATGGATTAAAATATACATTTAGACTAGGAAAAATTTCAAGTGGCAAGACAAGTTAACTTGTGGAAATTTAGGATGATTAAGCCTATAAAATGAGTGACATATGACAGTAGACTTGAGTGACAAATGGCTTAGATAATTAAGTAACAAATGGCAGAAGAACTAAGTGACATTTGGTAGCCTAAAGAGTGGACATATAGCTGGCTTAGACACTTGACAAATGTCCTTAAACTCATCTTACACCCACACCATATGACATAGACACTTCTAGAATCATCTTCATTGTATTCTACTGTAACCCTCTCCTTCTTCTCCCTCTCACTTCCGAAACTCACTCTTCCCTCACATCTTGAGTTTCTACTTTAAATTATGTCCATTACTACCTCAAAACCTCTGTCAATTTCTTAAGAAAGATAGTTATATTCTACTGTCTTCTTCTTGCCTCTGCTGAAACTCATCCTACTCCCTCATTGTTCCTGAGATGATCTTGCATGCATGTGAGGCAAAGCAAGCTTGATACATTGAGGTGGCATTTGAGCCGAACAAGTAAGCGAAATACTAATGTATTATGACATGTGTTAAAAAAATTATGATGATTGATTAGGGATAAATTAAATGTGGTATTGGCGTTAAAATTGTGCTGGAAAATGATGAATGAAAAGGTACCTTCTGTTCTATTTTTAGACGCATGAAAACAGTAGTTTATGGCCTATTTACTTGCTTTCTGTCACGATCGTGACATAATCCCTACGATTGTGGCCTGTTGCACGAGCTTCTATCACGATCGTGGCATAGTCCCCCACGATCATGGGCCTAGCTCTAGAATGTTAATTTCAGCCTTGTGTGCATGTTGAACTAGTTGAAGAAAGTTACTCTAAATTGGTGTATTTGGACTTGCTTAAGGCTTGGAATGAACCTATATTATTGCTTGATTAATTGGTTAAGAGCATGATAAGTTTAAGTTGTTAATTGATGTCATAACTTAAAGAATGTATTATTTTGATGTCATTGTCTCCAAATCTAGAAATTATGATGTGATAAAGGAATAAAGGTGTTTTTATGAATGTAAACGTAATTGTAAGGATATGAGTAATGTGTATTAGACATGAATGAATGAGCATTGAAGAACATGAGGTAATTATGAATGAGAATTGGGTAATTGTATGAATATATATTGCTAAAAAAGTTTGGTGAATGTATGATTGATGAATTTGGAGTAAATCAAGCTTACTTAAGGTATAAACCTAATTGCAAACTAGTTGTATTCAAGCTATAATGTTTGAATGGTCAAGATATTTGTATAAGAATACATACCCAAAAAGTCAATTGAGCATGCATTAAAACATGACACATATACATGTGCATGATTGTGTATTCATATGATTAAACAAATTAGTGATTTCTGAACTATGTGTGTATTGCCTGACGATAGATGCGCAAGGTGATCATCAACATCCAAACATTGTTGAAACATCGAGGCAATAACTTTTCTGGAGCGTACTGCGAGTTAACTTAGTTTATGTTCAAACTTATTTATATGTGCATTTGTATGAATTGCATGTTTAATATAAAATGTGTGTACAACTGATTGATAAATGTTTAGATCCGAGGAGTTTGATATATGTGGCATGAGTACATAGAAATGAAAGGAAATGAAAACATAGAATATAAAATGATGCATCTCATCACATTGAAATGCATGATCAGATAAAGGAGTTGTGACTAGAGTGACTGATGTGTAGAAAAGAGCTTTGAACTCAGGATTATGAAAAAGAGCCTCAGGCTCAAATAACATGGACTCGATATCTATAATAGATATGGGCTTGAAATGATCTCGATATCCAAAACAGATGCGGGACAGTAAATTGAATTGATAGGCACTTGGTCGCAACAAAACAAAATGAGAATGGAAACACTTGTGCATTTGCACATACATCCCTACATGTATCAAATGATTGAATTGTATTGAAATAGTGAATTACAATTGATGTTGATAGAGGATGTGTTGTGATATGCAACACTAGCTTACATGATATGCTTGTGGAAGTATGATAAACTTTGATATACTCGTTTTTATGATCTAACTTAAGTGAATACATTGATGATGATTCACTCACTGAGTTCACAAACTCATCAAAATTGCAACATTGTTTTTCAAGTTCAAGGGAGTTCTAGCTACTAAGGTGATATAGTTGAAATCCAATACTTGCATTTTGGGGACGAGAATGACTCAAAGGTCTGATTAACTGAATCTGAGGAGTCTAGTTAAAGTCGTGTATTAGCATCACATTTCTTGTTATATATTTAGTACTGATATTGAACTCAAAAAAAATGTTGTGTAATGTGATTTTGAATTGTAATGACATATGTCACTTTTTATGTTTGTGAATGAAATGAGAAGAAATGAACATTTAGAATGCTTATGATATGTTTGATGCCTTTAATGAGTTAGTTTGATTATCCTAATATACCATTTTCATAGAGTATGTTCTCGAATATCCTCTGGTATGTTGGGGCTTATGCTCTATAGAAGTGGTACGTTACAGGTTTGAAGAGAAAGAGCGGAGTGAGATTGGAGATAAAGTTACGAGACTAAAGTTAAGGTGAAGATGGTAAGTCTTAGGACTCCAAAAGTTGGGATTATAGTGAAATGTAATGGGATTAAGGCAATGCTCCTAGTGGAAAAACAACAACTATTACTTTAGTTTCTAATGCAAGGTTTGACTTGAGGTCTAAGATATGGAAGTGGACTTTCTAAGATAGAGATTGCGTAGGATTAATGAGGTGTGATGTCTGTTTTAGTTTGTTCAGTTATTTTCTTCTCGTTAGTTGGTATGCAATTCTTAGCTTTTTGTTAGGTATATGTTCTAAGGTTTAAGTTGCCTCACAGGATTGCAAAGGGAATGAGAAATTTACTATTGAATTAAGAAACTTAAATTTTATTTTGATTATATATTGGATTTTTTTTAGGGGATATATAGGATTTTTTTATAAATTGAATCATTGTTGGTGTCCTTTTTGTTTAGATAAGATCATTAAGTTAGTAATATAAAAATAGGCTTATAGTGATTAAAGTAGGTAATTATGGAAGATTGCAACCAAAAATATCTATACATACTTTTATATATTTTTCAATTAAATATATTGATTTCACTTGGGTTCAACCTTTTGGCATTAATTAACTTGAATGCATGGTAGTTAACATTTGGGATTGTTCCAAATCAGTTCACTAGTATTTATGAAAAAATATCTATAGCTGTTTTGCTTTAATGCTACATATGACTTTAAATATCTGTTTGGATGAGCTTTTAAGAGATCAATAAGAACTTTTCTCTATCACAAATGCCTTTTTAAAAAAAATGGGTGTTTGACTGTAAAATAAGAGATTACTTTTTTAATAGATATAGTTTTTTTGGCAACTAAAATACAGCTTTTTAAGAAGCTCAACTTTGAAGAACGCTTTTTAAGGTAGATTTTTCAGATCAATTAATGAGCCTATTTTTAGTCCCTTTGCCCTTATGTTTTACACATAATTTCCACAATATTCACAAACTTATCTTCATGTTTATTAGGTATTTAATTATTACTCAACTTGGAAATTTATTTTGGGATTTATATAATATTAATTGGCTTTTTATATATTTTAATATATTTTATATTTTTTTTGGTAAATATATTAGTTTACTTATGTTATAATCTATATAAAAGATTTTGTTAGATATATTTTGATTTATGTTTTATATGGTTTAAAATTATATAATAATTAATATATTGTGCTTTACATATTGTTTAATATACTTTAAATAATATTTATATTGATAAATAATTTTTATTACAAAATAAAATATAGTTAAAATTAAAAGTGATTTTTATTTTTATGTTGCCAAACAATCTACTATATGAAGTTTTTTTAAAAAAACTCTTTTTTAAATGACAGTGAAATAGATTTTTTTAAAAAGTTCTTTTCAGAAAATATCTACGAAGAAAAGTTCTACCGACAAAAACTCTACTGATATAATCCTGATAAGCTAAATTTGGTAGAGGTAATTATTATGTTAATCGATGAAAAAACTTGAGGTAAGGTTAATTTGACCAACAATTATGAAAAAACAAACGTGTAACTCGATGAATTAATTCAAAATTATGCAAAGATACAAAAGAAATTCCTTTGTATCTTCTTTCTTCTGTTTTTAAGGTCCATAAAAACTTTTCAGACGTTCATGCTTTGTCATCTTTCTTCAAATCTTCGCTGTTCGGTCTCCTTCATCCGTCACTATCAAACCCATTTCGTATCCCACCAACAATTCATAAACCACAATGAGCTACTGCATAATTTCGATCTCCTTCTTCGTGATTGCTTCAGTGTCCAGCATTGCAGACAACTCCACGCCCATATCGTTGTCACTGGTAGCAATTTCTCTGCTTTCTTGGCTGCCCGTGTTGTGTCCGTCTATGCTCGTTTTGAGCGTGTACTTGATGCGCGGAAAGTGTTTGATGCCACCCCTTTTGAGTGCAAGTCGAATCTGCTCTTGTGGAATTCTATTTTGAGAGTTAATGTGTCTCATGGGTACTTCGGAAATGCCCTCAACCTGTTTGTTAAAATGAGAAAGCTAGAAATCTTTGGAGATGGATTCACTTTTCCGTTGCTTATACGGGCATGTGCCCATGTGGGTAGTTCTAGTTTATGCAAAATTATTCATGGGCAAGTTTTGGAAATGGGTTTGGAGAATCGGATTCACGTTGCCAATGAACTCATGGGGATGTATGCAAAACAGGGACGGATGCGTGATGCGCGAATTTTGTTTGATAGGATGCTCGTCAGGAGCTGTATTTCGTGGAATATTATGATCTCGGGTTATGCCTTCAATTATGACTCCAGGGGTGCTCTAGAGATATTCAAGAAGATGGAGTCGGAGGGGTTGGAGCCAAATTCTGTGACATGGACATCTCTGATTTCAAGTCATGCTCGTTCCGGGCAGCATTTACAGACTATTGACTTTTTTCGTTCGATGAGGATGAGAAAAGTTGGTGTCAACGCTGAAGTCGTTGCTGTTGTGTTATCAGTTTGTACTGATTTGGGTGCATTTGAAAATGGTAAGATGATACACGGATATGCCATAAAGGGTGGGTTTGAAGATTATTTATTTGTGAAGAATGCACTAATATCTGTGTATGGGAAGTGTGGAGCTGTAAATGATGCTGAAAATTTGTTTATGGAAATGAGGAATAAGAATATAGTGAGTTGGAATTCTTTAATAACATCATATGCAGAGGCTGGTTTATGTGATGAGGCTCTGGGGACCTTTTTGCAGTTGAAGAGATTAGAAGACTGTCAAATGTTGAGGCCTAATGTTGTAAGTTGGAGTGCTCTAATCAGTGGTTTTGCTGCCCATGGGCGAGGAGAGGAGTCTTTAGAGCTTTTCCGACAAATGCAGCTTGCCAATGTAATGGCAAATTCCGTGACTCTTTCTAGTGTTTTGTCAATTTGTGCAGAGTCAGCAATTCTAAACCTTGGCAGGGAAATCCATGGTCATGTGATTAGAGCCTCAATGGGCGGAAACATTCTTGTCGGAAATGGATTGCTTAACATGTACACAAAATGTGGATGTCTCGAGGAGGGACATTTAGTATTTGAAAAAATAGAAAACAAGGATTTGATTTCATGGAACTCTATGATCATGGGTTATGGGATGCATGGACTCGGTGTAAATGCTCTAAGAACTTTTTATCAAATGACTAAATCTGGAAATAGGCCTGATGGGGTCACCTTCGTTGCTGTTCTTTCTGCTTGTAGTCACGCTGGCCTTGTTACCGAGGGCCGTAAGATTTTTGACCAGATGGTTATAGAGTACAAGATTGAAACTCAAATGGAGCATTATGCTTGCATGGTTGATCTCCTGGGCCGTTCAGGGCTTTTGGAAGAAGCAATCAAATTTGTGAAGAACATGCCAATGGAACCCAATGTTTTTGTCTGGACTGCTCTTTTAAACTCTTGTAGGATGCATAGAAATACAGAAATTGCTGAAGAAACTGCCTCCCATGTTTTGAATCTCAATATTGAGACAACTGGGAGCTACATGTTGCTCTCTAATATATATTCTGCCAGTGGCAGATGGGATGATTCTGCAAAAGTAAGAGCCTCGGCAAAAACGAAGGGTTTAAAGAAAAACCCGGGACAGAGTTGGATTGAGGTGAAGAATTCTATTTATATGTTCTCAGCTGGGAACAATGTGCAAAAGGGTTTGCTCGATGTTTATGAGATTCTTGAGCAACTGACTCTTCAAATGGAGGATGAAGGCTTTATAGCTGAGAATTACATCATTCAACAAAGTTTTGACAAAGAAACTGAAAGTGATCATATAGGAATAGAAAGCTGCTAGTCGTTCGTCGGGCCAATGGTTTTTGTGTTAGAGAAAATTATTATTTTTTCGAATTGAAAATGTATTAGCATCTTCAAAGGGATAAAACAAGTTTTACAGGAAGTAGGCAGCCAAATTAACTACTACATATTCAGTTCAGTTTTTAACCCGAGTATGATCTTAAATACGTAGCGGATAAAATTGAAAGAAGAAAAAAGATTTTTTTAAGTTTAGAGGGAAGAAAGGTATGTATGTCACCAAAGAAATTCTCGTCCCTTACATTTATAATACTTGGAATAAATAGAAAATCAATAACTTCAGGAACTCAAGTAGTGGTTCATAAAATTACAAACATATTTTTTCTTAAAGGATAGGAACAACTTATTGACTAGGATACTTATTCAAACATCTGAAACAATAAAAATAAAAGTCATGTGCAGTCCTCAACTAAACATTTAACACTCCTCCTTACTTTACGAACTGAACTGCAAACTATAATTGTCTGTCTTAAAGACTCAAACTTGCCAACCGGAAGTGGTTTTGTGATCAAGTCTATAAAGTTGTCTTCTAACTTGCAGTAAACAAAGTTACTTCTCCATTTTACTGCACCATCATCAAAAAGTAGAATTTGATGTTAAAATGTTTAGTTTTCCTATGAAACACTGGATTGTTTGAGATTGCAATTGCTACAACAAATAGAATCTCTAGCCTCGTTGCATAGAGATACATTAGGCATCTAATCAAACTTATATAGTAACCTTCATCAACTTTAGCAGCACTATCTTCCTTGCTTAGTTTCTCCTTTTGATTCATTGGTGTGCTCATTAGGTTATAAAACCAAGATTTGTCATTTTAAAACCTACATCATTTCTTGCTTAACCTCCTCAACCATCCTTGTATTATTTCCATTCACTAGGAGATCATCAACATAAAGGCACACTATGAGAAAGTTAATGCCCTTATGTTTCACATAAAGAGTGGACTCCGATAAGCTCTTTACAAAGCCAAGGCTCAACAAATGTTCATCTATCCTACTATATCAGGCTCTTAGAGCTGGTTTTAGGCCACAGAGAGCCTTTTTCAGTCGGTAGACTTTATCTTCTTCACCTTGCTTCACAAATCCCTCTGACTGCTTCACATATATTTCTTCCTATAATATACTATTTAAAAAGGCTTATTTGACATCTAATTGGAACATTTTTCCAGCCTTTCTATGCTGCTATTACTATCAACAATCTGATTGTATCTAATCTGGCAACAGGAGCAAAAGTGTAAGAATAAACAAGACCAAAAATTTGTGCATACCCTTTAACTACGAGCTTGGCCTTTGCATTAAGTTTTGTTCTGAACACCCATTTCGCTCCGATGACTTTTCTATCATCAGGTTAATCAAACAACTCCCAGGTTTTATTTTTCTAAATCATTGACATTTCTTCCTCCATTACTTTCTTCCATTTATGGTCTTTAAGTGCTTCTTCATGGCCAGCAGGTTCACACATTACCTCATTACATCTTTGATAAATGTCTAAAAGTAGCCTTGTACCTCTGATTGGAAGATCATCTTCCATCTCATTCTACCATTTGTCTGCTGTTTTCTCTTCAAGATATTTGCTTTTTTTATTTTCTTCCAATTTCATTGCTCATCCTCGTTGAAGTGAACATCTCTAGTCATGGTCATTTTTCCAATTTATGGATGGTACACTTTGTAGGCTTCTAAAACCGAACTATAACCCATACAGATGCCTGGAATTGCTTTCTTGTCAAGTTTGTCGAGCTTAATCTGTGGAACATGAGCAAAACACACACAACCAAAAACTTTAAGAAAGCTTAGTGAATGTTTATACCCAGACCAGGCCTCAAAGGGAGTTTTATCTTACAAAGCTTTCATTGGAAGTTGATTTTGCAGAAAAACTATTGTATTAGCTGCCTATGCCCAAAATTTTTTAGGCAACTCCTTCTCTTGCAACATACATCTGACCATCTCCGTAACCGATCTATTTCTCCTTTCATTACTTTCATTTTGTTATGGAGTGTAGGGAGTCGTGAGCTGATGTTCAATGTTAGCTTCTGTTAAGTCAAGAAGACTTCACTTCTATTAATTTTGATAACAATCAAATAATAATAATCTTAGAAATGTATGAACTGTTTTGACAAGTTTGTTAAGTGTGCAAAAAAATGGAAGTAACACTTAGTTATCCCAGATGATACGTCAGCAACAGACAATACACGTCAACACTAGACGAAGCACAATATAAGACAAAACGTGATAATAGAAGAAGTATTATCCTAGACGATACAAAATGAAGATATTCTAGAACGTCAGCCAGTTAGTTGGAGTTAGTTACAGGACTCAACTAATAACGATTTTTAGAAGATTCAAGAAGCAGTTTCTCAAAGAAGACAGTTGGAGACTTAGGCTATAAATACTAGTTCTAGTCGAAGAGTAAATAACATTTTTAGAAGAGAAAATTTTGATTGTACAATACTTAGAGCAATTATGTATTCAAAGTACGAAAGAAGAGAGCAAATACATCTGTAACGTGAACCTCAAAAATATCTTTCCTAGAGAGAGAAAGAAAGGCTAGAGCCTGGAGAGGCTAAGATAGCAGAAAAAGAATACTTTGTGAAGAGACCTGGAGAGGCTCTGCAAGTGTAGAAAGAATACTTGTAAAGTTAAAGAGTATAGTGAAATCTCAGGCAAACTCTAAGGACTGGACATAGCTTAAGGTTTAGGGTAAACCAGCAGAAAATCGTGGCATCTATTCTCTAACCCTTATCTTTTAATTTTCTTGTTGTTAGACAAGTACATAATATTACTTGCCATTGCATTACTTATCAACTTTGGTTAAGTGTTTTTGTGATCATCTGAATTTTGTAAAAAAATTCAAGCAATCTAAAAAGATTAATATTTTTGAAAACATTACACAATTCAACCCCCCTCCTTATGTATTTTATATACTTTACGTGATTTCTATATTAACAAGTGATTTACTTCACCATGCATCCATTCATCTCATGAATAATAACACTACTTTTGATCGCCCATCCTAGAACATAAAAATAAATTACAAGGCTCTTGGCCCAAACAAAAAATGTCTTGGAATTGGATCTTTCGCTTCAATCTCTTTGCTCACATGACCCGGCCCATTCCGTAAAAAGTGTGTAATGGTATTATCATAAAACCGAATTTTGTCGCTTTGAAAACAAAAATTTCAGCACTTGTTTTTGGTAAATCCAAAACTGAAAAATTCCAACACTTATTTTGGCAAAACCAAAACTAAAAAATTCTAGCACTTGTTTTGTAAAAACCGAAACTTTGTTACAACAAAAAATCCAGTTTTTTTTGTTTTCATAAAATTGAAACTTTTCCAATACACCAAAAATTACAGTATTTTTTGTTTTCATAAAACCAAAACTTTGTTACAACAAAAATTCCAGCATTTTGGTTTTCACAAAATCGAAATTTTGCCAATACACTAAAGGATACACCGAAACCATTAACTAGTCTTTTGTTCGATCCATGGTTGCTCGATCTTCAATATTACAGAAACTTGTACATTACAAAATCAAAGAAAACATAAAATTGAAGCCAAGGAGGAAACATGACGATGTAGGCCACCCTCCTTGTTACAAACCAAATGAAGAAAACTTATAAGATAAAACTATATTCTATGGACAATTAAAAGAACAAAACATACACCATATATATTGATATCACATAAAAATATGAAGCATACAAAATTTAATTGCTAACCTATGCATCACATATAGGAATCGAAATCATGCATAATAATATGGCTCTGATACCAATTGTTGGATCGAAAACAAAAACATGCAAGATTTGGCTAAAACAGTATATTTCAAAACTTTTTTCGAAATCAAAACGCAGCGGAAACAACATAACCAAATCAACATGTTTCAGCCATACATGATACGGTATAAGGAAAACAATTAACATAAGAGCAAGACGGAGATTATACCGACTCCTTGCTACAAGTTTGACTCCTTGCTTTTGTATCCTCTCCTTGTCAATGTATCTTTACCTCGTTATTATATCCTCGACCAATTTGATCTACCACTTGTTTTCCTTGGACAACTTGGTTACTAAGATCCTTGGTGGGAAAAGAGAAGAAATCTTGAAGAGATTTTCCTTAGTTGAAAGAAGCCAAAAATGAGACCCTTCTCATTCAAGTTTCCACTAGGTTATCCAAGAGAGGAGAGAGTGGGTCAAAAAATGCAAGAACACTTCTTCACACTCTCTCAATTTCGGTTATTGATGAGAAAAAGAAGTGAAGTGCATCCAGTGCATCACTTCATTCTTTAATCAAACATAAAGAAGCTAATAACTGAGATCCTCTCATTTGTTTAAGAGGGCTATATGAAAAGACCAATAACCTAAATGAGACCCTCTCATTTTCGGTTATGAGATGAAAGAAGGGAGAGAGTACATCAAATGCATCTCCTCCTTCTGTAATCAAATGAATGTTAAAAAGGTTACATTACATGCCATCATTAAAAGACAATCATTAAACCATTTAATGATAAGATCATTACTCTATTTAATGATGATAAAGCATGATAAAAACCATCTTAAATCTAACAATTCAATGCTAAATGTGCAGCTACACATTTAGCTATAAAAACCAAAATATGCCCTCCTTTTTTTAAATAAATTTGTTTCAATTTAATTAATCTAATTAATCAAATCAAACCAAAGTCAAGCCCAATATTAAATGTTCATTTAGGCTTCTAATTAACAATTAATTAAAGTAAGCCCAACATTCAACCATAAGCTTTAAAACCTCTATTTATATTTCTTACTTTACTTGATAACCTTCCTAGAAGCCAAATGGGGAATCTAACTGGACTTATATAATTCAAGCTCCAATAAGTCTGGAATTAATTTAATCCCATTATAATTAATTCCAGCTTATTAACCAAATATCATTCCACTGAAGACTATTAGTTGAACTCTTGAATTACTAAATATTATGAGAATACATGTTTCAAATAAGATGTCCAATTGCAAACTCTATTATGAACCATATTATAGTCATCCGCACAATAAAGTATAAAATTATCATTTTGCCCTTAATTGGTTTTTCCTTTTAGATCTCTCGCTTTACTCTATATGGTGATTAACATGTAAGATCTCATCTTGGTGTTAAGACTCGATGGGTAGCTAGTTCATCAAGCTACTGGCGCTAGTTTAATCACTAATCTTCGCAAAAACATCTAGAAGTAATGATATCACTATAAACTCTTTATTTGAGTGAATGTTCCCTGATACATGTTTCAATTAATAATTTCAACATGCGGACATCGGATTAATACTATGTAGAAATCCATTCCAATCATATCAAGAATTATAATGAAACATATATGAGTTCACCATTCATCAAGATTGAAGTAACGACCCACTTTATTATTAAAAACATACTTGATTCCAGATTCATTTAATAGTGCCATTATCGATAGTCAACTACTATCATGATATGAAACTCATCA
>JANZLH020000007.1:1045850-1059261 GCA_026770325.2 Erythroxylum fimbriatum | reverse complement strand
AGTCGACTTACACAGTGTACAAGTCGACTTGTCAGTACTGAACGAATATAAGTCGACTTATATCGACATACAAGTCGACTTACCCTAACACATGAGAATCGGCGGACATCGTCAGGAGAAAAATTAGAAAAGTAAAAAAATATGGAAATAGTTGAATTTAAGCGAACACAAGGAGTCCTTTCTGGAGAGGCCGATTGCGGACAACCAGAGAAGCATGACCAGAGGATATATGTTTGCGCCAATTTAGGGTTTTCTCTCCCCAAAATTCCTAACCAGTAACGGAGAAGGAAATATAATCTGTGTTTGGAATAAGCATCGTGTCGCTAGACTCATTTACAACAGTCAGCCGTACGATTCACAACGCCTTTCATTAAAATAGTCGCACAGAGCTCTCACTCCAGTCCCAGTCACTCCTGCTCAAGTCACAGTATAGTGGCTTTCATTTTTTAGCATCTCTTCTTTCTATATTTAACTTTTCAAGTTACATCGTAAATTAAAAATTTATACTTAACTTTTGATCTTTTTTAATGAAAAGATATTGACAAATAATATGTGTATATTTTTGTACTAAATAAAAGTTCACTAATTTAATTAACTAAAAGTAAATAAAATATAAAATTACCAAATAATAAAATTTTATTAGATAATTTCTTATATTAATGCAGTTATTTAATTTCTCAAAAAATCATATTTATGACTCTTCCATTTAACATTCCATATTTCATTAAACACAAAGTTCTTCCTATTAATCTCTACTCAGAATCAGAATGGAAATATACCCATTGATATGCATATATTACACTTCTAAATTTTTAGAAGACAGATCTTTTAATTTTCATATTATTCGGAAAAAATAATTAAACACATGTCCCAAGATAAGTCTTTTCGAAAATTTTAATTAATATATGTTCAATATGTATAGAATATTAACTAAATAAAATTCTCAAATTCACCATTCTTAACAAGGTTAATTATCAAAAAATCCAAAATTTTGCGCAATTTTATAATTATAATCCGAACTTGACAATTAAGTGCTCAGACTTTCAATAGATATGGATAAGAAAAAGCCTAGATGTTCTATTAGGATGCATTTTATTTTTAGATCGAGATATATATTTTTGTCAAACTGTGGGAAATTTAATTTTGAAATTGTTTAATAAACATAATTAAATTAACTAACAATTAAAATGAAGCATCAGAACTACCTTCGACAAAAGAAGAATCCCCTAAACTATCCATAATGTTTTATGATATTCTATTTGGAAATTTTTATTCGAATGATATGATAATGAAGAGCATCAGAGAAAAATTAAGGATACCATTGAAAAAGAAGGTCACAAGAAGAATCCAAAGAAGAAATTATGGTGGAAATTAAGTTCTTAATATTATCTGAAAAATGAATACGAGATATGAACCCACAAATCGGATCACTTGGACAATCTTTAAGAAAATACCATGTGACCACTCTGCTGAAGCGTCGACAAATTAAATAGTGTAAAAGTTTTGAATAAATTGTAAAAAATGTCGAAAGGAGATGACAAAAGTAGAGCCTATCATTACTTAATTTATGGACAAGATTAGCATAAATAGATTCTCAAGACTCTGAATATAATTATATTACACCAAGGTATTCGAAAATTCATTTAGAAAACTTAGAGAGATTTTAATATTGATTGTTCTAGGATAGTTTAGCATACTTTTATGAGTGGTCCAGATTTAATATATATTTTCTTATTTATATTAAACTTAATTTATATAGGTATCGTCATGGTGGTGGTGATGTATTTCTCATTTCATGAATACATTATTGTGATAATTAGGGATACTAAATTATAAATTATTTTTTATTTCAATGTCTAATTTTTAAACAATTTTAATTAACAACTCAATCTTTTAATAAATAAATAATTCAATCCAAACAATTATCTTTCTTTGTTAACATTATGTCGATTATAAACTTTTGAATTGAATCGATCGATTTAAACACTTGATTAAAATTTTTAGAAGACTAGATAATGAAAAAAAAACTTATATTTTTTATTTTGTTATCTATTATAATTATTATTTTTTATTTTTTTTGAACACCCTACTTACAAGAGGGGCTAGCAGGGAATCGAACCTGAGACCTAACCGAAATCAAGCCTCGCTCTCAACCATCGAGCCACACCCCTTGAGGGGTTATCTATTATAATTATTAGATGCAATTTAATAGCAAAGATGAGCATTCAAACTTTGTTATTTTAAAGAATATCTTTTAATTTATTTGTGTTTCGTTAAGATGATGGGATGCAGTTTAATATGGGGTTAAGTGTAGCCATTGTGTTATGAATTAAGTGGCCAATAATATGCCTATGCATGTCGTATGTTAAACATGTTTAACGCAAGTAGTCACCTTAATTTTAAGAAGGTGGATAGTCGACATATACTTAATTATAGAAATTTTGAGCCTGAAAATAACTGAAAACTCCTATTTCTTGTTAAGAAAAAAACCTGTTCCCCTCCTTCTCCTAGAGGCTTGGTCAGATATATGATAGAAGAACTTAATTAGTTACTCTTTAACATTAATTCTTGTTTCTTCAATGAAATTAGATCTGGCAATCAGGATAAGACTAACAAATGTTTTTTAATAGAATTACTTTCTGAAACGTACGCATGCCCTAAGCTAGTTGTGTACTAAACCAATAGGATTTGTGTCTGGTACCTCAACAAACATTAGAACTTGGATCCATGTTTTGGCTTCTTGTTTTAATTTCCTCTCACCTTAGATTAATTACACCATAAAGAAAACAAAAGAAGAAATTACATCATAAAGTAAACAAAAGAAAATGAGAAAGGAACTTTACGTGGGTGTGGCTGTCTGTGAGGTGGTGGGTGGTGGGGAGAGCAAGAGCAAGAGTGGGGTAAGTCCAAGAGAAAAGGAGGTATTATTAGCACATAGGAAGAGGCAGCATCTTTTGCAAAGACAAGTCAACTAGGTTTTTGAAGTCACCGTATAAATAAGGTGAAGTGAACAAGCCCGTTAATTTAAACCTCTTTCCTCCTTGCTGACACCCCCTTATCTTTGATGATCATCCACTTTTTAAGAGAGTGTACCCAACACCAACACATGTTCTTTTTCTTAATCAAATCTGCCATAGTAGGCATGAAAGCAAAGCACTCACACCACACTCGTAGATACTATATATGTTAGGTTAGTTGGGGACTGTGCCTTTTAGCCCACCACCGCTGCCCTTTTACATCTATACTTGATGAGTTGGCTGCCCTGCCCATACAATTTAAGCACCTTCCCAACCATGCACTGAAAAATTTTCCATTACACAAACACAGATATATCTGATGTTTTACAAAACCTTGTTGATTGTTGGCAACAAGAGTAACTAAGTTATTTTCCAAAAAAAAAGAAAAAGAAAGAAAGAGTAACTGTGTTGGAGGAGTCATTGATATACAAACGCAAAGATCACGAGGTCATGCATATGCATTGTACCAAAAAACAAAGTGAATGAAAGTATTCAGACCCAAACATAGCTCGTCATTAGACATATAGTTAAATATTCAAACCAAAATATATATGCAATATGCATGCAGAAAGCCGAAAGAAATTTCTCAACGACTGTAAACTATCTTTTGGGTCATTATATTTACATTTTATAGCAGCAAAAGCATGATATAAAACAATCTCTATGTGGACGGTGGACCTGTCTGTGTAAGTAGTCACATGCACTTTGTATTGATATATACAAACCTGCTGTACGTTTGAAAGAAATGGAAGAGAAGCGTGAGCTTAGAGGATTCCCATTTTATTGCCAACTTACACCTTTCTTACTTTTTTTTTCCCCTCTCAACTAAACCATAGTGACAGGTGCCAAGTAGTCCTCCAAAGTTGGCAAAGCCCATACATCTATTTAAATTGACCAAACTATATCAAATATCTTATTGATAAGAATCTCTGGGTTTTCTGATATAAAATGATCTTCCTCAGTATACTTTTGTTGATGATAGCCTAATCATACCTTACTTGATCACACTAATCTTTCTCTTACACAAACGTGCACACCAAAACAAGCATCCACAAGTGGGCAGCACTGAATGAAAAGAAGTGAGGTCTTTTCACCTGAAGTAATTTATGTATAAATAATTAATCAATATACAGAAAAGATTATACTCTTTATATATAACTTCTATAATTTAAACATAGCGCTAACAATTGCGGAGAACTTTCATTTTGATAGTGCAAAACACTCTCCATGTGTGTTGAATAAAATGGATTTTAAGAATTCTAGGAATTGGCCTCATTGGATCAAAAATGCGAGTTCAGGTCCTCTGCCCAGTTTTATGGTGTCTTATTTATTTCATAAATAAAATGGATTTTAAGAATTCTAGGAATTGGCCTCATTGGATCAAAAATGCGAGTTCAGATCCTCTGTCCAGTTTTATGGTGTCTTATTCTGTTTCATAAATAAAATGGATTTTAAGAATTCTAGGAATTGGCCTCATTGGATCAAAAATGCGAGTTCAGGTCCTCTGTCCAGTTTTATGGTGTCTTATTCTGTTTCATGAATCTCAGCCATTTATTTATGTGGGTTCCGCGTGAGTTCCGCATAAATAAACGTAAGACCCGCATAAATAAATGGGTAAGATTTATGAGACAGAATAAGACATCATAAAATTAGACAGAGAGTCTTGTCTCAAAAATGCTACAAAATTAAGGGTCCTTCATTTGTTTTGATGTTTTTTCTAATCAGAAGGCGATGGACACAGGCTGATGTTCCTCGGGATTGAATCCCACTTGCACCCACATAAGGTCTCAAAGAGCATCTCTTTTTTGGTCTGCAAATAAACGTCATATCCATATCAAGCTAACTTGTACATCTATACACATTTTAGGGATCTTTTCTTATCGAAGAATCCGATGTTTTTGTACACATCAACCGTATGTGTCTTGGACTTTTATGTTAATTACATGAACACTCGTATATTCCAAGCCTCCAAATAATCCACTTTATTCTTTCCCTTTCTTAACTTGTCTTTTGTTTGCTAAGTTGGTCATTTCAGATTTAAAAAATCGACTCTCTTTTTTATGTTTTAGCTGGAAACTGTCCTTCGTTGATTGGACCATCACTTTAGGGCACTATCTAGTGTACCACATCACAATTTTCTGTTTTTTACTTGTATTGGAAACTTCCCTTTTGCATAATGTGACAGACCGAAAGCTTGTCTCATGTATGGATCAATAGAAATTATAAAGAGATTGAATTGTCTGAGAGTCAATGATCATGGATAGTGTCAAGTCAGACTAAAACGGCAACAAAGCTTGTGAAAGGGAAGAACAAAAGGGGCCTGCGTGGTATCACTCGCGTGGCTCCTAAATGGGTATATACGAAATAAAGGCTAAGATAATCAAGACTCAAGAACAAATATTAAATGGTTGCCAATAATGCTTTTCTTTCATCCAAAAGCAAATATTGGTTAAGATGATGACCTTGGTCAAGGTATGTTTCCGCGGGACGGATCCTCTGTTTTATTTTGTTTAATAGATATCAGTCATTTATTTATGTAAAATTTATACAAAATTTATGTAAATAAATAGCTAAAATTTATAAGACATAGTAAAAATAGGATAAAATGAACCGACGATCCTGAATTGTTTCCGTGATTCGCTGTAACTTTCTGATAACAAAGAAGGTACTTTTTACCGTTACTACAGGGCTCTCTCTTTCGTTAAGAGTTAAGACGACCAACTTATGGGTTAAAATTT
Organism: Erythroxylum fimbriatum; assembly: GCA_026770325.2. Lineage (NCBI taxonomy): Eukaryota > Viridiplantae > Streptophyta > Magnoliopsida > Malpighiales > Erythroxylaceae > Erythroxylum > Erythroxylum fimbriatum. The sequence continues at coordinate 1,053,506 of JANZLH020000007.1, read as the reverse complement.
TACCTCTAAGGTAATACCATTTAACTTAGAACCACTAGAGATTTACGCTCATTCCTTCCTAATGATCTACAAGAAAAATGTCGCTGTGTAATACCTCTCTTGTAAGACCACATATGAAAGTTATGGACATTATTAGAACAAATGAAGAAGACAGGTAAAAATTATGGAGTTGGTACACAGGGCATAGGAGTATCAGAATTTTGAGATGTCCTTCCCTTGGGGAAGCTCAGAAACAAAAGGAGAGGTTTTTTTTCAAAAGACTAAAAGAAACTTGCAACAGGTAGAGCTATATGGCAGAATAAAAAAAATTCCCATGTTGAACCTAACCTTGCCATGGTTTTTGAGACTGAAGATGTTGCTCGTGAGAAGGGTTCACGCAATTTCCAAGACCAGCCATGTTGAGTATATCACTATGAGAGAGAGGCCTTAGACCCAAAAAATCTCTAGTCAAGCCTTCATTACCACCACCGCCGGCAACGTCACCATGCATGGTTGTTGTCGCCTTTGAGATAGAGTCGTTAATGAAGCTTCCATCTTTATTCTTTGCATTCAAAACCCCATTAACAAATGCATCTTCAAAGTAAGCGCCTTCAAAACCAGAAACAGAAGAGAAAGAGTTCATCATATCATGGAGAAGAGTACTAGAATGTCCACCACCAGTATCAGTAACAACAGATTGAACCACAGCACCAGCTTTATTTCCGAAAGGAACTAAGCCATGCACAAATGATCCACCACCACTTCCTAAGTTTTCACAAGAGGACAAATTCAGACCAAAGCCAGTTGTATTTGCATTGTTTCTAGCAGAATCTGCAGACACGTGAGCTTGTTTTTGTTGTTGTTGGGGTTGGGGTCTAATCAAGCCAGTAGTTTTGCTACTCATGGATGCACCCATCTGAGCTGCCTTCTGCAGTAATGCAGTGGCTGACATGTGCGGGGCAGGTGCAGAGTGGTAATGTTGCAGTGTGGGTCCAAGAGTAGGGTTAGGGTTTGGGCTCAAATCTTGGTGGGTTTGTGTGTACTCTTGACTTAACCTTGATGAGAGGATTGATGATGAGGAGGATGAGGAGAGATCAATGGCTGTCTGTTGTGGTGGGCCAGGACCAGACACTAGACCTGGAGGACAACCTAACCAAGGTGGCAACTCTGGCCTTAGGCTAAAACTTTGTTGCTCTTTTTTGAGTGAAAATGCATGCAAGTCTTGACTAGTATTAAACTTCGGTACTTGGAGATTGATGTTATGGTGTGTTGAACTATCAGGTTGAGATGGGATAAGTGGATTTGCAGCTCTTGTGATACCTCTTGCACCCTCTTCTGCTAATGCATCACAGAAGGCCCTGTGAGTGATGAAACTATCCCTCCTGAAAAAAAACCCCATGATGAAAACAAAAACTTAATTAGAAGAAAACAAAAGCAATCGTCATCCAGTGCCATACGACAATAATGCCACGCAAGTTTTTGACTCTCTCTCTTTTTGCAGTCTTACTTTCTGATTTGCATTGTCTTTTTCTATCGCTCTTCAACAATAGACAGATAGTCCATCTAAGTCACTGCAATTAACTTTTTCCATACTTAGCCCTCTTCCTCTCTTTCCTCTACTATCCTTAGCTAAGCACTAGTCTGCTTCACGTAATATTAATCTATATAACAATTCACTTTAATTCATACACTAAAAAGTTTCCTTGCAAGTATGTTATAAAGAATGATTCAACGCCTATCTATAACTGGAACTTCTTTAAGCGAACTCATTTAATGCAAATTCTATCTGCCTGCTTATTCACATCCATAATAAATGAAAATCAGTGACTGTTGTCCCAAAAATGGGCCTCAAGTTGTTGTATAGATTTCCTAAAATGATATGCTGGTTAGTTACCTTGAGAAAAGAGTTCCACAGTCACATCTGTACTCTCTAGTGCCACAAGTCTTTGAGTGAGCTTTCCAATCTGATTGAACTGCATACCGTTTTGAGCATTTGTCGCATTTCCACTTCTTCTCACCATGCTTTCTGCAAAAGTGCTTCTTGATTCCTGTTAGATCACCTAGAGCTCTTGAAGGGTCATGGTGCACACAACTTGCCTCTGGGCAAACATACACCTTCTTTCTCACTTCTTTGCTTGTTCTTTGCTTTAGTTTCCAAGGTAGATTATGCCCTCTTCTATGGAGCTGAAGATTCTGATCTCTCTGAAACCCCTTGTTACAGATCTCACACAAAAATCTATTTGTTGCCAGCAGAGTCTTTGGTGATAATGCTATCACTTCTGCTTCTGGGTCTGAGTCAAGAAACCGAACCATAAAAGACAAGAAGACAACTTAAGCAGTAAACATAATATACATCATAAGCAAATAAATAAATAAATAAACAGTGGCGCAAATTAGGCAGACATGTGAACCTGGGTTTCCTGGTAGGTTTCTCTTTTTCTTCGCAGGTTGTGTATATACGATATAAGCAAATAAAAAAAAAAAACAGTGGTGCAAATTAGGCAGATATGTGAATCTGGGTTTCCTGGTAGGTTTCTCTTTTTCTTCGCAGGTTGTGTATATACGACATAAGCAAATATAAAAGAAAAACAGTGGTGCAAATTAGGCAGATATGTGAACCTGGGTTTCCTGGTAGGTTTCTCTTTTTCTTCGCAGGTTGTGCTAGAGATTCTGTTGGAGGAGCAAGTTGGTATTGTTCAGGATAATTGGTGCCAGTTTCGTTTCTGTTACCTGAAGAAACGCTTGCTTCACCAGAAGCTGATGTCAAATTGGACATGTTTTCTTCTTGATGTTGCTGATGAAAGATCAAACCTTTAATCATCTTCTCTAACAAACAAAGTTATAGAGATCCTAAATTTGCTTCTTGAGCCATATATCTTTAGATTTTTTATAAGTGCTAGAAAAGATCTATACACAAACAAACATAACCTAGGAAAAAGCTAAAAACTATTGAAAGTAGAAATGTATAAAAAGAAACCAAAGTAAAGAAGTTGAAACTGATCCATTAAATGTCTAAATTAGTAGTATTTGAGCCTGCACATCATCATTCACCTTGATGGTTTCTTCTTTGTTTTGGTTTCAAGCAAAGAGACAATTTTTGGTTTTTTGGATAGCTCAGAAGAAACAAGAAGAAAGAAAGGGGTGGAAAAGAGAGTGGTGCCCAAATCCTTAGACGATTATTTTCCTCCCCATATCAGCTCTATAAACCTTAGTTCTCCACTGATACCAAGAAAATCTAACTACAACCACATAGTAAGTCCAAAAGACAGAAAATAAAGAAAACCCAGGTCATAAAACTCTATGAGAGAGAGAGAGAGAGAGAGAGAGAGAGAGAGAGATGTGGATGAGAAGGTATCCTGTGTGTGATCCTAAAGGAGTCCAAAACAAAATGCCACAAAACCAAAAGGAAGCCTACGGCTGAACTATGACGTTGCACTTTCTGTCTTTTCTTTTGTTCTCTTCCTCAAGCCACAGGAAAGTGTCTTATTTCTTTATTGTCTATTTGCTTTTAACAAAGTGTTTTTAAAATTTCCTGCTAAAAAAATAGACCCCCTTTTTTAATCATCTCCACCTTTCCCTGCTGCTATAAAGTAAGAGCTAAAGATAAGCGGTACCCATGGAGAAAAGGAGGATCATTTGCATACAAGTATGTAACAAAGTGTACAGATGGAAAGAGATAGAGAGACATTTAGGTTGTTATGTATATTCCTTCCACGATGGTTAAAAAGACCCTACACAGCTTTTTACATTTTACAGTGGCATGATTGATGCGTTGAGTAAATTGGAACATGTATGGCTAAAAGCTGTTTTCTTCCTATGTTGCTTTTAACTTACCAATAAATCACTATATATAATAACAAGCCATTCCTCTATGTTTCCAGGGAGAAGCTGAAATTTATAGGATAGGATATTATCGTAGATAGGATGCTTTCCTCTTCTCATTGTGAGTACAGTTTTAGATTGCATCATTACTATTAAGTGAGCGCAAAATGATGATGTTATGATTACAGACCATGACTATATAGATATAAAATCAATGCAAAATCATGCGATACGATGCCAAAAGCACAACTTGATAAAGAAGCATTCCCATTAGTTGACTTCAATGTCTAGTAGTTAGCTAGAGACATAATTTATGTACATATGCATGCATGGACCTTTAACAGAATTTGACCCCATTAGTATTCTGCTACCTCAGGGGTCCAAGGACAATACAAGCTTTAGTTGCTTGACTTCACGGTTCTAATTATTCTGTGCATCAAGTCAACAAAATGTGAGAATATTGTTTTGCCCCACCTGGTGGCAGCCGTGAAATAATGGTATTTACACAGAAAAGCGGACTTAAGAGCTATCACATACTGGCCTTTAGTACAAATTTGTAGTGTAGCACCTGGAGAAATTCTGTCCAACATAAGTAAAAGTATATATCTCAAGTTCGTCAATAGTGAAATGAAATGTATTAAAGAAACATATTTTATGAGATACGAGTTAGTGGCAATCTTTCACCACACACTCACTAGTCTCTACCCACATACATATTAAAAAGTGCTGAGTACATTGTCTTTCTGTATGTTCATGTTTTCGATGAGCTTTTGTGTCCCCTGACCGAATAGTAGATTGGAGTAAAGAATTACTCATAAACAAGACTTTTTCATTCGTCATTTTCTTGTTTTATTCTTTAATGATTAAGATTTTGAAAATGGGATCTTGCACTAAACCCAAGTCTGAATATGCTCCCAGCTCATTACTTCAATTGATTATAACATATTTTAATAATAACAAGAATAATTAAACATAAGATAGCTTTCTATGCTTGTTATTTACATGAGGAATTCTAATTTATCACAATTAATTTGGCATGATGTACATGCAATAACTCTAGCTGTTATTGAGCTTCTCCTAATCTCTTCAACCAAAACCACCCATTTGGAGTGTAGCTTAAAAGCATTTCATATAATTCAAGTAATTCTATTAATTAAATTATTTGATATTGTTTTAATTTAGTTTACAGAAAAATGAAGCTTATTTGCTACAAATACTCCTCCCGGATGGGTCAAATTGACTACAGACGGATCATGCAAAAGTTCAACCTTTGCGGCCACAGCAGAAGGCCTTCTTTGAGACAGCTCAGGTGCCTGACTTGGAGGCTTTGTACACAACATAGGACGATGCTCTCCTACCTCAGCTGAACTTTGGAAAATTCTATCTGACCTTCAGCTTGCATGGCAGGGGGATATCGCAAGATTGTTTTAGAGGTGGACTCGTTAACAGTTATAAACGTTCTGTCTTTCCCATATATGCGTTCAATGTCCCTCGGTCTCCTGGTCCTCGACATTAACGAGTTCTTTACTCGGAACAGGGTCGTTCGATCATGTCACATCTATAAGGAGAGCAATAGGTGTACAGATTGACCGGCTAATTTTGCAACTCAGTTTGAGCTTGGGAGTATTTCTCTAAAAACATACACCCGTAGGGTGCATCTCAATCCTTTTAGAGGATATGTCCGATATTTATTTCCCACGACTAGTTTTGTAATTTTTCGATTTTTCTTCCCTTTTTCGTAAAAAAAACAACAGAACTCTGAGACTTTAGTTCTTAAGATTTCGCTAGCTTTGGTGTGAACACTGCTTTCCCTTTAGTATCAATGCCAGTCATTTGATTCCTTAAAAAAATATAATAATATTTATTTTTATTATGTACTTTAAAATAAAAGTTATTACTAGTTATTACTAGCTAATGAAAGATTACAACTCCTTCTACCTTTAAAATTTATAATAAAAATATTCTACATTTTATTAAAATGGATATAACTAATTATAAGATGTATACTTAGTACAAGTATATAATATTTTTATCTAAAATATTTATCTTCATTTATAATATTTCACTATTAGTTTTTATAAAGAATGAACATCAAATTAAAAAGTATAATATACTGTACAAATAAATATTTAATTTTATTATATTCCATAAAAAAGTTTTAATAATATTATAATTTTATAATGGATATAAAAGTATATCTCTCTATGTCGAATACTTATATTTGGTAGAGAAGATTGAAATAATTGAATATAGTTGAGTTTAAAATAATTTTATTTTTGTTACAAATACAAATTGTTTTGATAATAATTAATTTACATAAAAATTAAATAAAATTAATTATTTTCATATGCATACTTAAATCTACTAATAATAAATGCTCCTTTTTTTTTAGTTATATTGAATACACGATAATTTATAACGACTACCTTTATCTAAACTTCGTCTCGCTTGAAAAAATAAAAGAATAATATATATTTAGTAGAAATATAGAGCTACCAATGATCATCATATACTAAATATGATATAAAGAAAAATCATTATAACAATAATTTAAAAGTACAAAAAATTTTACTCTTTTCAACTGTACACATATAACGGTATTTATATAGATGTAGGTAAGGAAGGAACAATTAGAATAAAAACTACACATATAGTTATTAATTATAGTGTACAATTTAAAATTTTAAAAGTGATGTATTGTAAATTTAAAGAACCTAGCTAGCTAAAAAAGTGCAACACACTTATCTTATTTTGAAATGGGTAAAAGTGGTATTTGAAGTTAATTGTGCTTCTTATAAATATATGTTATATTTTTACTTTTATATTATGATTAATTGATATAATAAACATGTAATATTTTGTAAGTTGAAAATTAAATTCACTTTTAATATATGTAGAGTAGTCGTAATAACATTATCATAAACATTTTTAATAAATGCGATTTTTTAAAATACATATATAATTTATTCAATAAGAATTAATAATATTTTGATTTATTTAAAATAAATATATAAATTAAAATTATGGATACTTAATGCGAATATATTTCAAAATAATTAATATTTATTAATAATCAACATTTTCAATATTTGTGAATTGAATTTATTTTTATAATTAGACATTTATTTTCTTTAAATTAATATTAATTTTTAAAATTAGAGTTAGTTTTTCTAAAATTTTCCATAAGTCAAAATTTGGTGAATCTAACTCTATTATATGTATATATATATAGAGAGAGAGAGTGGCTAGAGAAATTAAAAATTTTAAGTTATCTTAAATAAAGCATTTTAATTAAACACAATATTCTCTTCACCACCCAAAATCAGTATCATATATATTGATGATATTGTGAGGTTATGTACATAGATGTGCAATTTTAGAGGTGTTTTTTTAAGTGTGTTAACTAAACACAGGATATTTGCTATTGTTACGCATGACTCATTTAAACGAATACAATCTTAAGTGTTTCTAGGAAAACATGTCCATTTCTTATAAGCATTTGGGTGAATGTAATTGTAGAATATGTTGTATTTATGTTGTATTTACTTTACTATAGAGCTTGTATTGTATTGTACTGTACTACTGTAGCTTGTGTTGTAGAGTTGTAAATAAGTGTAAGTCGTTTTGTATAGGTAGCTGTCGTTTTCTCACCGATGGTATAAATACCATCGTTTTCTATAACACAAATAAGATCAGAAGTAAACAATGATTACAAAATCACTTTTACCCCAATATCGCAATCTCTAGTTTCTGTACATGGTATCAGAGCATTCTGGGTCGATCGTCGGAGCCAGGTTTGGGTGACGGTGCGCGATCCTCCTTTGGCAGTGTAGCTGGTGACGAAAATCCGTTGTT
>JANZLH020000007.1:1015360-1028663 GCA_026770325.2 Erythroxylum fimbriatum | reverse complement strand
TGAAAGTAGTTTCCTTTTAATATTAGAAAATAGTTTTCTAATTAAAGAAAACCAATTTTTAATTAGATTAGAAATAGTTTTCTAATTGGATTCGAATGTGTTACTTATATAATTTTGAAAAAGAAGTTTTTCTAAATTATAATATGTAAGAAGTACAATTTATTGAAAACTTTTTTCAATTAAATTTTATCAAAAGAGTCAAGATAATTGGAAATAGTTTTCAATTGGATTTGAAAATTGTTTTAAAATCAAATTAAATTTCTACTTGGAATAGGAATTTAATTTACTTAGGAATTAATGGTTTTAATTTAATTTAAGTTTTCCAAGGAGATGGAAATGTTATTTTAGATTATGAAGATCAATAACTAGAATAAAACGAAGCTTGACATTTTATGCGTATAATTTGATTATGAGTGCATAAGTTGCATACTTTATTTATATGGTTGATATATATATTAGATGCATGATAAATTGTATGTTTTATATGTGTGATATTTTACATGCAATTTGTGTTTGATGAAACAAATGAAGTTAAATCCCTCGTTAAAATGTTAAGTATACGTTAAGAACGTGATTGTTGCTTTCCATTGTTATAAGAATAAACCAGAGTTTTGTTTATTGTAAGCTTGTTGAACAAACTCAAGGTCGCTTTAACTCGAACATGTTTAATCTTATGATAGTGAGTTCTACTTAACTAAATTTGCGTGATTTAGATGAGCAAACTCATGATCAGATGAATTTAGAGGCAAGGTTAGGAATAATATATAAGATATATTTTGGCAAGAGTTGTCACCTAACGGATCTAGGAGTCACATGAGATGTAATTGATAAAGTTATTATCTACCTAATTTAAGTCTAGTTGGTTTGTTGAGCAAACTTAAGGTCAACTAATTTGAATGGGATCCTAGCCCACTAGACAGATTAAAGTAATCTTTCTGAATAGTAGTGAAGGCTATTATTTCGAATAAAATAGTGGGAGCAACTAAATGCATGATTAAAGCCTAATCTTATTTGGTAGTCATGACATATAATTGATTACTTGCTTTCTTACATTTATTTTGTTATGAGTGAAACTTACCTTGTTTAGTATATTTGATACTAAGTTAGTGAACTCAAGTTCTTGGACATAGGAAATGTTTGAGAAGTGTTCTAAAAAAGTTAGAAAAGAAAATTGTATACTCATTATGCAAATTTGTTATAATCCTAGTTGAGGATTTGGTGTTAAAGTTTTTGAGATATGTCAAAATCATATAGATGACAAAATGTATTAACATTTTGAGTTGGCTAATGTCTTATAAACTTTTATGACAACATGAGATATATGTCAACACTATGATAGCAAGATGCAAATGGTTGCATGGAGTATAGCTGAAAGGTATAGTGCCATGATGAAATTGTTCCACTTACGTTAGCCTATTAAAAGCATAATTGTGGACTATAATTAAAAGCTTTGCAATAGTATGATAACAAGTTTCATTAAAAGAAAACGATCGCATGAATTTGCTTGCCTATATATGATATGATAAAGATCATATGTATTTCTAATTCATGCTTATAAGTATTTGATACTGAATTTAGATTCAACATTACTGTAATGTTCAATATGTGGTTAGAAATAGATTGTTAAGTCAAAGTAGTTGATCCAAGTTTATGCAAATAGTTTGTATATGTATTGGATAAAAGGAGACTTATGCTTAACATAAATGTCAAGAATAAAAAATTGGGTCATGTTGGTTAAATCAAAAAAACAAGAATCATAAAGTTACATATAAGGATACGTGTATCCTTTTGATTATGAATCATATGAAACTTATGAAAATTGTCAAGTTGAACAATAACCAAATCGACCATTGGTGAAAGGATGATGATGGTATTGATTTGTTAAATATTATACAAGTGATGAATTGGATAGAATAATAATTCATAAAAAGGATAATACTTATATTCCATTAGATTACTAATGACTTCATATGATATAGTCATACGTATTAAATGAAATAATGATTTAAAATTTTGAAAAATTCAAATTGTTTAAATCTAAGTAGAAATTAAGCATTGAGAATGTTGAAGCATTTCGATGAGATCAATTTGGTGAGTTTTAAATTTTTTGGTTATCTAAATGGAATGAGATTTTCTTATAAGTACCTTCATAACTAAATTCACAAAAGTATGAATTTATGCAAGGAGTAAAATACAATATGAGATGTTGTATGATGCAATAATATTTCTTTTATAACAATGCCTAGTATAATGACTTACCTTCTATAGTTCCAATTGAATCAATTAGCAAGATTTCATATTAGATATGAAACGCTAAGTTTTTGAAATAGTTAAAGCTAGTGATTTAAAGATGTGATGCTCAGCTAAAGCATGTATTATCCATTTAGTTTAGAACTAAATTGAGTAATAAACGGTTATGAGATATCCAAAAGTTGGATATATTCTTAAAAACATGTTGTACAAATTATTTTGTTTCAACGTATACTTATAAAGGAATGGTTCTCAAGATAAGTAGTAAGAGTAAGAAGGAATTTGAAAGGTTCAAATCTCATAACATTACATCTAATTAGAACTAATGACTTTAATGGTACATTTGATGTATAGTTGAAAGGCTAAGAGACATTAAAAGATTCATTTTCACGATGAATTCAAAGAGTTTGTTTTGGAGATGATTATGAATTTATCACGTCTACTAGAAGGAAAGTGGGAGTATAGATGCCCTCTTCAGTGGGACTATGTGGAGACATATTGCTCACAGAGAACAAAAGTCCTAACTTTCAATTGTCGAACAAATAATTTTCAAGAACAACTCTTGTTGGATGTGGAAAGGTAACAGCTTAATTATGAGAATTAGAACTATAGAGATTGATTGGACGTTGTTAACTTATTCTAAGTCCAAGTGCATAGATAATGTACTAAAGATGTTTAGTTTTTAAGATATCAGATACTTATGAAGTATTAAAGATATTCATTACTCTATGTGTGAGTTGATATTTGAGTTCAAGATGATAAGGATATAACTTTATAAGTAAATCCTAATTAAGGTTTATTTACTTAAAACAATATCATTTAGGATTGAAAAAGTTCCAATGTAGCAATTGGTTGCTAATTAAGTCATAATACATTTTTCGTTTAGTGGAAATAATTAATTGGATCAATAAGTTCTTTAGTGAACTTGATAGAGTTTCTTTGCATTGTTCAAGACAGTAATGTACTGTAGAATATTAGAGCCATTAGGCATACATAAGAAGCTAATTTCTTATCAGAGATCCAAGAATGTGCTTAGGCAAATTTTCTTAATTATGATGATAATTAAGATGGGAGTTGTAAGATTTAATCAAGTGCTCACTATAGAGTATCTTATAGAATTATCATATTAAGCCACTGCTCCAGTAGTACAATAATCGTCATATGATGATATGGTATAAGATACTTAAATGATTGGCTTAGTGTAAGTGGAAGATTGTTGTTTTATGCTCTACAGCCAATCATTTTGGTTGTAGTTTAATGACAAATTATTTAAAGACATTCTTTATCTTGTACATGTTTAGATGTATATGATAAAATCCATGGAATAATTGTACATTGCAAATAAAATTATAATGAGATTATAATTATAAGATTCATATTGCATTTATGTACTATTCCTAAATGTTCCTAGCCATCGTTCTATTAGGATTGGACATTAACAGAACGTAAAAAATTAACGCACATTTTGTTTTTCCTTATGAAGGAAGTGGTCAATCTCATAGGCTAAAGTATAAAGATACTTAAACAAACATGTAGGTGCTTGCTAGAGAACAAGTTCACTGAACAGACCCATCATCATCATCATCATACCCCGAAGTCCCACACTGAAGCAGGGTTTAGGGGGGCCTGATAGTACGTAGCCTTACCCTTACATTGTAAAGAGGTTGTTTCTAGTAGGTCCACATGCATATGTGACATGATAATAGAGATGTAAGGTACAAGGAATAAATACGTAAAGATTGGTAATACATTTAAATATATATACCTGATGGTGACCATAATCTCTATTACCTTTTGCCTTGCCAAAACCAGGTTTTCTCGTTGCTATCTGCGTTATGCGTCTTCCCTGATCAGTGCCCTAAGAGTGCGGCAATCCTATGGTTTTATTCGTCCAGCGTAGGAATCTCCCCATACACCTAAAAAAAAGGAGAGATGAGGCGTGAAGGCTCTATGGTATGTCGTTTACCTTTATCCTATCACTCCAGATTGTTCTAATCTGAGCAACTGCGGTAGTGAGTGCCAACTCTGACATATGTCTCTTGATCACCTCCCTCCAGGTCTTATAAGGCCTCCCTCTCCTCCTCTTGTAGTTACTAAGGGTTATTCTCTCGCCACGTCAAATCAGAGCATCACAGGGCATCCTGCTCACATGCCCAAACCACCGAAGCCTTTTCTCTCTCAACTTGTCATTTATACTAGTCACCTGTAGCCTGACCCTCACGACTCTATTCTGCACCCTATCTCTTTGGGTAATATCACACATCCACCTAAGTATTCGCATTTCTGCTACCAACAACTGTTGCATATGTCTACGCTTAGTAGCCCAGCACTCTGCACCATATAACATGGTTAGCCGAATCACCATTCTATAGAAATTCCCTTTGAGTATGATAGGGACCTTTTTATCACAGAGAACACCTGACGCATTTCATCATTTGACCCACCCAAATTTAATACGATGTACTATATCGTTATTGATATTACCATCTCTTTGAATGATGGATCCTAAGTATTTGAAACTTGATTTCTGGGTACAATATCAGTACCAATTGCTACCTCCGCCTCATGTACCATCTGGCGACCCGAAAAGGTGTATTCTAAATATTCCATCTTGGACCTATTCATTTGAAAACCTTTCGACTCCAACACTTCTCTCCAATGTTCTAACTTAACATGTACCCCCTCCTTTGTCTCATCCACCAGGACAATATCGTCTACAAATAACATACACCACGGTACCTCTCATTGAATATGCTTAATAAGTTCATCTACCACTAATGTGAACAAAAAAGAGGCTTAAAGTCGAGCCTTGGTGTAGTTTAACATCAATAGCGAACGCTTCCATGTCACCTCCGATCATCCGTACACTATTCAATGCTCTTTCATACATATCCTTTATCACTTTGATATAATTGTTAGGAATGCCCTTTGCCTCCAAACACCTCCATATGAGTTCTCTAGGAACCCTGCCATATGCTTTCTCCAATTCTACAAAAACTATGTGCAAATCCCGTTTTCGTTCCCTGTAGCATTCCATCAATCTCCTAAGTAGATGTATTGCCTCTGTCGTGGACCTACCCGGCATAAATCCGAATTGATTGTCTGATATCGAAACAGCTCTCCAGATTCTCCTTTCAATTACCTTCTCCAACTTCTTCATGGTATGATTTAATAATTTGATGCTTCGATAATTGTGACATTGTTGGATGTCTCCTTTGCCTTGTACAAGGGGATTAACCTACTCAACCTCCATTCATCCGGCATCTTGGCTGACTCGAGGATCACATTAAAGAGCTGCCCTAACCATGCAGTACCGACAATGCCTAGTCGCTTCTATACCTCTATAGGGATCTCATCTGACCCTTCTGCCCGTCTACTCCCTATCCTCCTTAGAACCTTTGTAATTTCTCCCTCGGTGATCCTCCCCCATGGGTTCCATTTAGATATTGTCCCAACACAAGGGGTTCCCCTGACTCTATGTTGACCAATATGTCTTTGTTATAAAGACCATAAAAGTATCTCTGCCACTGCTGTTTGATGGCATCGGCCTCTATGAGTACCTATCCTGCTTTGTCTCGGATACAGTAAATTCAATTGAAATCTCCTGTCTCACGTGCCCTATCTCGTGCTAACTTGAAAATTCTTTGTGCTCCTTTGGTCATGTCCAACTCCCTGTATATATCCTCGTAAGCTTTTCCTCTAGCCACTACGATAGTCTTTTTTGCTCTTTGTTTTGCCAGTCTATATCGAATTCTGTTTGTTACACGCTCCACCTCGGTAGTACTTTCCAACAGATCTTTAAAAACTCGCTTCTTCATCTTTACCGTCTCTTGGATCTCATCTGACCACTACTAAGATTCCATTCGTCCTCCTCCCTGTCTTTTAGAAACCCCTAGGAGTTTTGTGGCGGTCTCTCTTATCACGGGGACTACTCCCTACCACATCTGATTGGCATCCCCACTCACCACCCATGGAGTATTATTGCTAACTTGAGTCCTAAAAAGTTCCACCATGTTCTTGTGTAGTCTCCACCACCTGATTTTGCGAAATTGCTCGGTAAATCGTTGTGCCCTCTAGCCCTTAATTTGTAGATCTATAACTAACATTTTATGTTGGGTTAATAGGCATGCGGCTGGAAGCACTTTGCAATCCTTGCACCACGATTTGACTCTTGTCCTGATAAAGATGTAATCAATTTGCGTCTTGGTTGTACTACTCTGAAACATCACCAGTTGCGCTTCATTTTTCTTAAACAAGAAATTTACTATGACTAACTCATATGCAATGGTCATGTCCAATAAATCAACCCCACTGTCATTCCTAGAGCCGTATCCAAAGCCACCATGAGTCCCTGTATATCCATCTGCATCCGCCCCTATATGTCCGTTCACTGAACAGACCCGATATGAGAAATTCATTTGGAACATTACTTGTATAACTATGGAATTCTTATTGTGATGATTGTATAAGTAATCATTTGACTTAAGGTTATCAAAGTTATCTTGTATGGGGATTGCTATGTTTTGATACTACTTATAATCTATTTAATTATAGGTCGTTTAATCGGTATTCATTGGATGTAGCATGAACTATATGAAGATAGTTGAATAATCAAGATAGGATTTAACACCCTAAAATAATTAGAGAGAATGTTTCGTTGTTCCCGATTAGTATTGATTCAAGAAATCCTTAGCTAAGGTGAAATGATGCTTTGTAAATAGTTTACAAATGTCATTAATTGAATCAATAGCTAATGGTGGAAAACTAATATGATTAGACTCAAAATAGAGTAGACATTAATTTCATGTTCTATGTCTAATCGAAACATTGTATGATGAAAGGATTGAATTATACAGAAAAATTATGCAAGAAAAGGTTAGACAAAACCACTTTAACGTTCCTAAATATTTAGGTAGTCATGATGCGTCGCTAGACGTCAATCTTGATCTATGATTATAAATTGCTTAATTAGAGAATTAAAGATAAATTAAAAGGAGTTTTAATATATCTAATTTTAATTATGATTTTATAATTATTGCCAACATATTTGGGAACCTAATAGGTCTCACATTTAATTTAATCAAGTTGGACTTGATTGTAAAGTTCAAGAAACTTTATAATTAAATATGAGATATTTAATAAATAAGGATAAATATGAGATATTAAATCTTATATGGCCAGCATAATTGTATTTAATTAGAATTATTTATAATTCTAATTAAATTTTAATTGAAATTAGAATTTAATTTCAATTAAATTACTATAACGTCCTAAGCTTATTATAAATAAGTTTAAACTCTATGGAGCTAGCACTTCTTGCTTAGCCCTCTCTGTAAGAGTTACAAAGTTCTCTCAACCTGTTCTGTGGATACCGCTAGAGGCCGGATATTTGTGTAGCTATGGTGATTGAGACAGATCGATTTTGAAAACGGTTCGAAGGATACAACAAGATAAAGATCAAGTTTCGGAATAAGGTATGAATTAAGTTTTCACTTTAATATTATTTGTGTTAATTATTATATAGAATTAAATAGATCTTGGCTTCTAGAAATCAAAAGTCACGAAAAGTTTCGTGATTATTCCGCTGAGGTCGGGATCGAATCCCAACTTGGTTTTCCAACAAGGCAAGCGTGTGTGGGAGGGCGACGATGATTGCTCTGAAGTGAAGAGTGAACTGAAGACCGGAGGAGAATGAAAGTGGTTTGGTTCTAGTTTAGCATTTTTTTTTAAATTTAGTCCCTAACTTTTAAATTTTCATTTTGTTCCCTAAAAATTTTTTGTATTTCAAGTGCCAGCCGGTACTAACAATATTTGTAATTAGTATGGTACCAAGGATTTGAGTACTATTCTTTAACCGGTACAATACGTTCTAGCTAGCATCGGCGAATACGGAACGATACTCGTAATGTTGTTTTGACACTCTATTTAACTTTTGCCGCATTGAGTGGTATTTTTCTGATTACAAACTCGCCATATTGGGCCCGCCATAGACAACACTCTAAGTAGGCCCTTTGATTGTACAAACGACAGAAATATTTTTAATTAATACTGTAATATCTATCATCTATTATGTTATGTTACACTTATTGCAATTTAATGCCCCCGAATTTATAGCTGTAACCAATTTCATATCTATTATTCAAAATCATGAATTTAACTTATAAAGCAAACTTAAGAATGCAACAACGTACGTCTATAACTTTTTTGCTCTCTTCAGAATTTTAATTTAATAAAGAAGGAAAATTACTTTGTTTTTAACCAACTGTAAACCAACGTTATTATTCATGATAAATCATACGTGTATCGCACGCCCAAATGGTTTATATGGACATTATTAGAATTGATTTTATGCTTCTAAATTTGTACAAATTCCAAAAAAAAAAAAAGTGTTATGGGGTATACTAATAGGAATTTTGTTCAAATAATTGTTACTGTTATAATTTAATCAATCACATCAGTGTTTGAAAATTGGACTCTACCAAAAGACTGCCTTTTTCGCGGAATCTTTTGTTTGCATAGGTCTGTGTTCTTGTAAGACAGACAAATTATTGGAGTACCATCCAAGCAATTCCGAAAGTTCTTAGCCGGCACCGTCCATGTCTATGTCTAACTTATGATATGATGATAGATAATGATATCAATGCCCCAATATTCTTCTGTAGCAAGTTGTGTGTGGAGTGACTTGAAAGGCAAGAATAAGTTTCCAGAAATAATGTTGCATTGCATATAACATGTTAGGATAAAATTTTTATTAAGAGAGGAGAACTTGCAATGAGATTCATGTTCTCATGATGCCTTGACATAGCAGGAAAGGAAGAAAAATTTCAACAATAACGGTATGACCACTACTGGAACTTTCCTTCCCTGGCCCTATTCAGGAAAACCTGTTAGAAGTTGGATGCCATACACTTTGCCATGTTCACAGATTAATCATATTTCAAGTTCCATTAAAATTTTCTTCATTCGCTCTTACTAGATAGACGGTTCCACAGTAGACAGCTTTGGATGTAAACATACGAGGACACTAACTCGAGTGCTTGGAGCATGAAGAGAGCTGGCATCAACTGAGAAGTTGGACGAATTATAAACATCGGTCTTTGGAGTTGGCTATACCATTTGGTTTCATCCATGTTCAACTGTCTTCGTTATTGCTTTAATTGACAGCATAGTGTATTACCCTATAATTTGACAATGTTTGATGAGGTGGACCAATTGTACTCAGAATCCTTGCTCCATGTTTATTTCTAGGTTGGTAAAAAGAATTATATAACAGTAACATGCGACATGGATTAATATGATGGAAAACAATAAAGTAAAATGGTGGAAGAAAAGAAAAAAATTAATAACGGTGAGCAAAATACTTTCATATACAAAGATTATGAGTGAAAATTGCAGAACCCCGAGAATTCCATCAACCTATCAGCTGATTCTTCACGTTTGCTCACTGGCCAGCCATCCACTACTCTTACTGCAACTAACAAAATCAGCATAAGAATGCATAGATTATACAAGTCCCACCTAAAACGTCACGCAGATAACGTTGGCATTACTGATCAAATAAAATATTGATCCATGTGATGAGGAAGTGAACATTTGAATGAAGCAACGAAAAACTTATTCGCAGTTAATGTTTCTCTCAAATACCAATTCATTAAGGAACACTGGGAGTTGGTTATATTTGCATTGATGATTGTACCTTCTTCCCGCTGCTTTTACATTCCTCATCCTCATCATCCTCATCATCTTCATCACCATTATCATCCTCGTCATCTTCATCATCTCTGCTATCCAGTTCATCATCCTGAACGGCCTCCCCAGTAAACCAAGATACAGCATGAGGGATGATTTTGTCCCGAAGAGTAGTACTGCAAGACATCAGACAAAATATCTTGTTTCAATAAACGAGGAAAGATGTGAGGATCAACACAACCTCAAGTAGGCATGCGTTTACCCAATATTATAGTCTTTCTCCATGCAATCCTCAATTTCTTCAACCTTCCACAAAATTCATGCAGAGAATAAAGAATCAACACTTATATCAATGATTCAACTGAATACTGTAGCACAAAGAACACAACTTACAGTATTATCGTCGAGTTCATCATCATCCTCAGGCACCTGGGGACTGTTAAAAAATGTGAAAAAGCTTGGGCAATCCTCAACTTTTGTGATGGGTTTGGAATTCTTTGACCCTTTCTTTGGTTTCTTCTTTAGGACCTTCTTTGTCAAGCATTTCCCAGGAAACCATTCAATCTCTGTCCTGGAAAGAACCCAAAAAATCATTACAGTGAAGGAGACTGAAAAAAAGATTTAGCACAACAACAGAAGACAATTACCCAATTGTTTTATCCAGAATGGGATCATCATCATTGTCAATAACGCAGAAGGTTTTTGTCAGCAATGAGTTCTTGAAGTAAGGGTTTGAATCAAAGTAAAATGCCAGCTTGAAACCCTCAGGATCTTGAACTCTGTGCCACTTGATATCTTTAAGAAACTTTAGAGCCTCTTCATCACGTTCAGTGATCTACTCCAATAATGAGCAGAATTTATTATTAACTCAACAAATGGAAATTATCAAACCATGTCCTAAGCAAACAAATTACCTCATCAGCCAATACTCCATTGGTTTTCAGTGCAGTAAGCCAGAAGTTAGGCACTCCTTTTTCTGCAACAATTTTAATTAGACAAGGCAAGGAATTGGTTCAATTATAGCTGCTAACGAACCGAAAAGTGTACCTTCTTCAAGTTTATCTTCTAGGTCCATCAAAGATTCATTTTTGGCTGCCTCTACTTCTTTTATACCATTCACAATGTCATACCTCTACAGACATGCAAGAACAAATTTAATTTAACCAAACGGTGAAAGTCTCTGAACTTGCAAGTTTAACACCTCGACTACAATAGATAATGGGCCAGCTTCAAACAACAAGAAGCGTTGGAAGAAAGTTTCCAGAGGTAGCACACATGGTTCTACGATGCAATATGCAAAGAAATGCGAATTAATATACCACCTACCTGCATATAAAGAGGCTCATACAGTTTCTGGTATTTAGCTTCAAGTGCCTTCCTCTCCTCAAAGTACTCTCCCTCCAGCTTATCATGTTCACTCTGCAAATTGATCAACATGATTACAATCTCCAAATTCTGGATAAGAGCGCAAGTTTTTATTTGGACCTCATTTCTCAAAAGAATAAAGTAGAAGCCCACAAATGTAAATCCCACACCAAATTCATGAGACAAATTCAGAAGTCTTAACTTACACACCTGAATTTTTCTAAGAAACTCGACCCTTTTCTTGACCTCCGGAGACAAGGTTTCAAAAATATCTGCATGCGCTCCAGCCAAGCTCTGAAGCTTATTCTGGACAACCACACAGTCACAAACACATAACACTACTAGCCGTATTTTCGAAATCACAATCCTATCACAATCGAAAAGTAAAAAGATACCGTCTTCTGCAATTTCAAAAATTGGCCCTATAATCAAAACAACACCAAATTCCTTACAAAGAACAGAATTCCGTATGTTTTGGCACTAAGAACAAAAAATAGATCAAATTTGCAAAACCAAAGGTGCTACTTTGTCAAAGATCACTTACCTTGAGAGCATTAACAAGGTCAGTGCGATCCTCCACACTAAGAGCTACATAACAGAATCCACAAACAAACACACACACAGTAAGCTGCAATCTTTTCACAATAATTGAAGACCCAGTTGAAAGATATATCATGATTTATTCAATCACCATTGAAAAACTAGAAAAAGGGAAATAGCGTTTACAGATTTATTCAATCACATTACTGTGCAAATTGAAGTCAACAAAATACGAATCTGTTTAAGTTCCGATTGGAGATTTACCAGCAGCAGCGGCGGGGAGGGAAATATCGATGTCGGAGGGCTTGTAGGGATCGTCGTCCGTGTTGCTCATTTTTAATTTGACGTTTGGGAGATGAGGAAATAGTGAGAACCGAGAGAGGGAAATGGAGAGAAAACGAGGGAAAATTGGGACTGGTTCTCGCAGAAAACTTTTACTACAATATACGTGCTGTTAGAATTTATAATTTCTTTATTTTACATAGTAAATTCAATATCAAGTGTTTGATTATAAAAGTATAAAAATACCATTTACCACTGTATGTCATTTAATTTGATAATTACACTTAATTTTGTAGGTATCAAACTAAACTTAATAAATCTCAACCATTGAATCAATGGAATTCATACGTCAAAACTTTGCTAAAAGAATTTGTACATATCTGTCTTGTACATTAGCGTTCCTTCGTAGGATCCTATGCTTGTGAATCAATAGTTATTGGAAAAAAAGAAAGACTAGGCAACTTCATGACACATGAAGTAGGTGCATCCTGGCCAAAAACAAGGCATCCCATCGGATAACAAATGAAGTAGGTGCATCCTGAAAGATGAATAAATGTACTGTATTTTTTATAATTAATTGTCAGAGGTGTTAGGTCCTTTATTTAGACCAATGTACATACATCTGATAAGCAAGAATAAGAATAGAAGGATTACAGATGACAAGAACTATCTAGAGATTACATATAGAGACTATCTATAGTAACTAACTAGAAATTATAGATAAAGACTATCTATAGTTACATATGTGATCAGAAAATAAAGTTGTTAAAATCTCAGTAGCATCAAAGAGAGGATAACTGTAATTTTTAGATAAAGGAAGTATAGGAGTAATAGGTGAGAGTGCAGGTTTAAAATTATGGACACCAATGTGAAAAAGAAGTTCTTTGATGTAAGTCGGTTGAGTGAGTAAAAGAACGCTAGGTGTAGGGAGAGCCTCAATGCCAAGGAAGTGATGAAGTGGCCTTAAATTTGATTGTAAAGGCAATGTTGAGATCAGTAATAAGAGTGGTTGTAAACAACGGTGAAGAACCTGTAACCAAGATATCATTTACATAAATTAAGACAAAAGTTGTGTGATGATAAGTGTAAATTGCATCATCTTTTAGGGCTTAGTTTAATATGTATTTAATTGTTAATTCAATCGTTTAGTATGTGTTTAGGTTAGAATTGTGTTAGT
>JANZLH020000007.1:984870-995978 GCA_026770325.2 Erythroxylum fimbriatum | reverse complement strand
GCAAGGTGAAAGGGAAGCAAGTAAGTGATGAGAGAGCTAGGCTAAGTGTTGGAGGAGATTGGCACCAAATAGCATGAAGAAGAAGGGAGCTACGAAGATGAGAAGAACAAAATCACCAAAAGCAACTCTAAAGGCTTTTTAAAAAAAAGAGCATCGTGAGAGGGAGCACAAATGGGCTTCAACACTTAAACACATGGTCATTTAAAAGACATGGCTTGGCAAGTGACACTTGCACTTGCCACATGTCCAAATTTCAAGCATTCAATTTGTTTTCCTTATTAAACTAATCCATTTAAACCCAAATTTCCAATGGCTCTAATTAATAAATCCTAAAATCATGTATCTAAATTTTTAGTGCCATTGGACAGTCATTTCTACTACCGGAAAATAATCAGTCTGCCACTTGGCATTTTTCCTAGTCCGAAAAAGTACCCCGAAATTGCACAAAAATTTCACTAAAATTCACTAACAAATTTAAAACCTCAATGACCCTCTCCAACTAAATTTTCAAGCACACAAATCACAGTTTTCATAACAATCACATTTATTAACAAATATATCGGGACATGTCATGAATGCATGTACAATCATTTTCGTGTGCAAAATTTACTATTCATGTATATGTGTATGCTGTATTATGCATAAACATGTAAGGGTGTTTCTAAGCACTCGAAAACTATTCCAAATGACTATTTTATCCTTCCCATCTGTGATGGGATGCTACAAAAACGCTCCAACCTAGTATTTTTTTTAAAAATCAGCTGGTTGAGTTCAATCCGTCAACCTAATCAGATAATTACCAAACATGTCCATCATCTTATGTCAAATAGCTAAAACCATTCAATCCGCCAAAAAATGGCTAATTTGTTGTTTACCAAATAAGACCTTAATATATTTTTATGTATGTGTGTGTGTGTTCACACATTTGTTATATATACATATTAAAAAAACAATTTGAGAGTAAGAATATTATGTCCACATAAACATTGTCAAATATTGTATGTATGAGCAAATTTTGTCTGAGGAGACAAATTAATAATGATATATTCAATTATTTAGTAAGCCAAAAAATACATAGAAAAAATAAAAATTTTACTTTTAAATTATCACTCAAAAGTTAGAATCATGAAGATTGTTTGCTGTAAATTCTTGAGTGGAATATCTTAGAATCATATACTAATCAAAATTTAAAAAAATTAAGAGGGAAAAAATACGGCCAAATGTTTGAAAGAAATTTATAAATATATCAAAAAAAAAGTTAACGTTAAATACTTAAATTTGGAAGTTGAAAAAAACAATTGTCTCTCCTACTTCTTTGACATGGTCATTAATTAATGTCAACAATATTAGTGTGCATAGAAAAGTCTTGAGAGGGCCTTATGAAGGTGGAGCAAGGGCAGGTGGTGGGACTGGTTCAACTCATTGTTCCGTTTTTCTTTTTTCTAAAAATAAGTTAAAGTTAAAGTAAATCATCTCACATTCTATAGTTTTTCAAAGTTTTAGACTTTGTTAACTTGATGCTTGATTGAGGTAAGGCTTTTAAATTTCTTGAAATCGGGCACTTGGAGGGTGAAGACAAACCGGTAAAAGAGAAATTAATGCAAGGCATGTAGCAATATCTTCATCTTACAATAAACTACACAAAGGACAAGACCTTTTAATACTTGTTTATTCCATTTTCTGCTATCTTGATTAAACAATGAGATTAGATATTGAAGCGACAAAAGAACTCCTTAACCTGTAATGTAAGAGATTCCAAGACCATCCAACCATGACAGAAATTTTGTCCCTTTTCACTCATTGCAATACAAATTTTCATCATTTTAGGTTTAAACTTTAAACAAAAACGATTTATCTTACTTAGTTAAATTGGGTGTGGGGACATTATTGATGTAGACTGGGGATCACAAGTAAACCTAAAAATAACATAAATTTCAATACATGCATTGCATTGCATGTCAAGGATGCATCTGACATCATATTAGATTATATAAGATTATGGTTATTACCAAACATGAATCATGGTAGTCACGTATGTTACAAGGCGAAAGTAACACAACCTTAGAAAAACAATTAAAGATTCAATCTTTAAACTCGCCATGTAACACAACCTTAGAAAAACAATTAAAGATTCAATCTTTAAACTCGCCATGTACTTGGTTTAGTTGAAAAGACACAGCCCAAAGGCTTAATCAAAACAAACTTCCCTTTTCCAAGTTTGAATCTTTATTACACAAAAACTGTTCTTTCTCTCCTCTCTTTAATCATCACCATTGAAACTCAATTGCCCTCTATCTCTCCCTCTCTAATCTCTCTGCTCCTTCCTTTCAAGCCTAACCCCGTTAGACCCGGTCTATCCATTTATCTCCCTTTTCATTTTAGCTCTTTATTACCCACCTTTTGCCTCTACTCTATCCTTCTCTCTAGGGTTTTGATTCTTCATCCAAAAGCCTTATCGTCTCTGTGTGTTTGTGTATTTTCTGTGGGATTTGTTGGGGTTTCATAGAAATGACTTCTGTGAAGAACAACTTTTTGCCTCCTGGGTTGGTTTCTAATCTTCAGGAAGTGTTGTTAAGTAGAAAAGGAGAAGGGAACCCATCAAGTGACTCGAATGATAAATCCGTAGAGCAATCTACTTCTACCTGTGTTGAAAACTCTGTGGACACAGAAGATTCATCAAAGCCTATTGTTTTGGTCACCAACGGTGATGGGATTGAGTCCCCTGGTTTAGTCTTTCTTGTTGAAGCTTTGGTTCGTGAAGGCCTCTACAATGTCCATGTCTGTGCTCCTCAATCGTAGGTTCTTCTTTTTACTGCATTTTGTTCTTTTACTTGTCAGTTATCTAACTGTGTTATCTTATTCGGATACTTTTTAAACGTTTTCTATTTGTGCTCCTCTGGGTTTTCTCTGACTATACAGCTGTTATGTTTTACTTGGGTACGCTGGTTTTTGCTCAAGTGTTGAGTTTAATCATGGTGTCTTGTCGTGTTGTGGATAGGATGTCAAGTTTGGATATATGGGTTCTCATTTTATGTCCTCGTGCATTATGTTATTTGTTTTGCCTTAAATTGAATTCCACACGGGTCTATATGGCCACTACGTCGTCCCCTCCTTTAAAATTGAAAACTTTTTGCGATTTTTTTAGTTTGTGAATTGGTTTGTCTAGGGACAAATCAGTAGCAGGTCATTCCTTGACTCTACGGGAAACAGTTGCCGTAACTTCTGCTGATGTTGGTGGTGCCACAGCTTTCGAAGTTTCAGGTAGAGTCAAACTTTGGTATTAAATTGATTTTTTTTTGAAAGATAAAGAATTCATTCATTAAGCCACGAAGGTGGATTAACTAAGAATAAAAACAAGGCTTTTATAACATTTCTTTAAAAAAAAAAATTTAATTTCAGATATTCCATTGTCTTCTATAGAAAAAGCTCAGTTGTTCTTGCATGTATTGAGTTAACAGTGTTTCTAGTATCCAACAATGTAACTTGTGAGCTAAGACATGCTTATCTGTGTTGATTTTGTTAAAAACTCTCTGATTTGTTTCTCTCCAGATGGAGTAGACTGTATTGTTGAAGCTGAGGCTTAAGCAGACTCTATCATTCTCCATTGATCTGAATTTGTGATCAGCCCATTCCAATATTTTGTTCCAATTTGATTCATAATAGTAGATGCTAAGAGTGTTGGATACTAGACCAAATGGAGGCTGAATAACCACACTTAAAGTGGTCAATGCTTTGAAGGTCACTGCAACATAGTTCACATAATTTGTCTTCAGGTCCTGCAATTCTGTTTTTTGTTTTCAACCTCTTCATAGTTGCAAGCCAAGTAGTGAAAGAAGCTTCTGGTTTTAGGGACCCTTTACAAACTATATTATACCAGGCATAAGAGCGTGAGAGGGCATGAGAGCTTTGATGTATCCGAAGTCTGAAAAGTCTCCATTCCGGCTTAGTGACCATAAAGTTATGTCTATAATAGCTGAGTTGGGTGGCCATATAGCTGGGAAAATAGTTATGTAGTCTCTCAACACCCGTGCTTGAAAATGCCAAGAGTTATTCACAATTACTACCAATATGGTGGATGCTACTGGACTTGAAATTGAGCATCGGGAATGGACCAACCTACCATGGATCTGTAGTATTCAAATTACTACGGTTTTTCACTTTACTGCTGTAAAACTGCATAGAAACACTAAGCATTTTGAGTTTAACCCTCTTCTTTTTAGGACAATGTTGTTTGCTATTAATTGGTGATTACCTTTAATGTTTTCCTTGTATATTACAGCAATTGGAATCCAGCTTCAGTTTTTCATTGCAATATAATACCTTTTAGTTGCAATTGATTATAATATGGCCCTCTATATTGGTACTTGTCGTTCAGGGACTCCAGTGGATTGTGTCTCATTGGCATTATCTGGAGCATTGTTTACTTGGTCAAAGCCAATGCTGGTTAGCCTTTTTTTTATTGTTATGTCTAAGAGAACACACACAAATTGTTAATAATTTCTGGAGAGCTAACCCTTGCTTTAATTTTTTTTCAGGTCATTAGTGGAATTAACCAGGGATCAAGCTGTGGTCATCACATGTTAGTAATTTGCAGATTCCTATTTACTGTTTCAATTGCTTCTTCATTGAATTTACAGTAGCCTACCAACTTAGGGATACAATTCCAAATAATATTTCAATTGCTTGATATTCTCTTAGAGAAGCTGTTTAAATCTGTACTATCACTTGAAAATACTCCAGGTTTTACTCTGGCGTTGTTGCTGGAGCCAGAGAGGCATTGATATGTGGTGTCCCATCTCTATCAATATCTTTGAACTGGTAAATTTGATGCCTTCTTGTTAATTCCTAATTCCTGAAATTGATTATAAGTAATTCTCTGTGGTTGCAATGTATTCTAGGAAGAAGGATGAAAGTAAGGAAAGTGATTTTAAGGATGCAGTTGCTATCTGTTTACCATTAATAACTGCTGCTATCAGAGATATAGGAAAAGGGGTTTTTCCGAAGAGTTGTTCACTGAACATAGAAATCCCTACTTCTCCATCGACAAACAAGGTAATTGTTTTTCTCTAAGTTTGCTGGTAGTACCAAAAAAAAAAGCAGCTCGTGTCATTAAAAATAGTAGTTAGTATGACATAATGGGTTTCTCTGAGAACCTTGTGGCCATCTCTGAGATGATACTCTGTAGCACCACAGGCAACAAGGTTGTAGATGCATATATTCTTGAGATTGTTTGCATGGTGTGAAGCATAGAGGGTGGACGTGTGTCCCATCTTTTAACATTGTTCTGCACACGACAGAGTATGCTATTACTGATGGAATGTCTCTCTTTCCTTACTTGTGCTGTACTTTGCAGGGCTTCAAACTGGCTAAGCGAAGTATGTGGAGATCTATGCTGAATTGGCAAGCCATTTCAGCTAACAGGCATCCAAATTTCATGTCTAATCAGCAAAGCCTTGGAATGCAGCTTGCACAGCTTGGTAGAGATGCCTCAGCAGCTGTGAGTGTCTACATTGGAATGTGTTTTTGCCATTTTAGTCCTTAGTATCTCGATTTGGAAAAGGTTGTTATCATTTACCTTGCATATTGTATCTTCATGTTTCTCAGGGTGCAGCTCGCCACATGACCACTCAAAAGAAGAATGTAGAGATTGAATCAGTTGGGGCAGCAGGAAAATCAGACACCAACCGAGTAAAAAAATATTTTCGCTTGGAGGTAAGCAAAATAAATAGGGAAAAGATGACAAAGCCATAAGTACTGGAGCTATATCACAGAAGATGTTTAGTAATTGTTTTAGTGTTTAGATCAAGTTTACACTTATAATAGGGTGATTAACAATTTATCTAGCTATTTTGGGGTTCAGTGGAACTCAAATTTATAGAGTTTCTTTGTTATTCATTTTAGGAATCTACGCAGAAAATTTTCATGTCACTATGTTGTTAATCAATGAGAAATTTCATGGATCTGAACTGTTCTACCCTGCTTGTTTTTTGTTTTTATTTGTATCCCACAACAAACTTCAACCGTTCTTTCTGATGATGTACTAATCAATGTTGTAATCACTTTTTCAGTTTCTGGAGAAGGAGCAAGAAGATACTGATAAGGATCTGGACTTCAGAGCTCTTGAAAGTGGATTTGTAAGTTAAAACACTGTACTTTTGTGGTAATTGGTGTCAATGGTTCACTTCGGAGACTTTTATATGCTTGTGGGGCTCATTTGGTGGATGACTGCTAAAGTTTGAAATGGTTCTTTGTGCTTTAGAGGGTTGAGGGGTTGGGGGCCATTTGTAAGAGTGTAGCTTTTGCTGGGATGGGAGCCATCTGCATAACAGCAGTTGCTTTTGGACCACACGTCCCATCTTAATCCCATTGCCCTGAAAATATTCCGAAATTGATGAACTTGGTTTGTAATGCTTTAGTTGTTAAAATATGACTTGGAACTGATGGAATCACTTTCAAGTTTTTGTCAGAAATGATGTCCAAGATTGGTGGTTTACTGATTTCCTTTCTCTCCCAGGTTGCCATAACTCCTTTATCGCGCTCGTCATACATTGAGTCGGACATTCATGCAGCAGCATCAGATTGGATCTCCGCTGCACTTCAAAATAAACAGTAGAAGCCTCCATTAACAGTGTGATAAACGTACTTGTACACATCTGCAGGAACAGTTGAAATTTTAGTTATCAATTGAATCTCCCCTTTTTCTTCCACGCAAAATTTTTGTTTTTGTTTCAAATATGTGGTGGGAGTTGGGGTGGTTGTTCAGCTGTTTTCTATCTTCTAGTTGTTTATAGAAATGTAATATAGAACAGCCAGGGTTGTTTAATTGCTAAACCCTGCCTTTCTTCCCTCATTGTTGCATATGTATCTTATTGTCGAACACTAGATTCGTGGCTGCTGCGAGGGACTAATTGAGGGAATGATGCATTACAAGCATTCTTGTGTGTGTTAACTATCTTCTGTACTCCAATCATTCAAACGTTCAACATCCATTGCCAGAAATACTAAATAGTTGTGTGGAAGCCATAATCAGTGCAGGCCAAGGCTTTTTCGTAGTGTTTTGTCTAACCCAAGACATAGGTGCTTTGAAGGAGGCAATAAAGAAAGCATTCCTTAGGAGGAGAAGGGTATACTTCATAGGAATCTTATCTCAACTTTTACTCAATCTAACTATTTGTACTAGTGGCCCTCTAACTGGTGTACAATTTACTTAACTAAACTCTAGCTTGTAAATGTTTGATTCAATAAAGGGTTGGGACATTGAGGTGCATCAGTGGCCACTAAATGATTGGTCAAAGGACCAACTGGCAGGTATAACATTGTCAAAGGCTACAGTGCGACCATCGCTTACGGTAACCTTAAACAAGAGTTGTATCAAAAAGAAAAGGAATCTATCAAAGATTTAGGGCAGAAGGTTGCATAATGCAACACATCCCTTATATATATATATATATGTATTCATTCGTCATCCCCATTTGCTCTTCACCATATTCATTCTGTAGCCCACAAACAAATCTGTAAAGAAGTTGTAACAATTTTCTAATATGTTTTTCTTTAATTTTAAGGAAGTAAACTAGAGTTGTAATTAAAAGTTGTGCCTTCTGTAAGAGGTTAGCACTTTTTGAGCTTCATTGTTTTAAATGTCCTTTATTATTAAAAGATATTTTATTTAGTTAAGATTTGAGCTTAGACTTTTATTTATGTATATATATTTTAATTTTTAGATAAACAAAAGTTAGAACATGTTCTAAAGTCTAGTAAACTTAAATCCATCATTTGACTTCAGATTGACCTGGATCATCCTTGTTATCTGAGACAATCTTCAAAAATTCTCATCACTGATTCCTTGAATTAACATACAATTCTGTTCACTAATCTAGCATTCATACACGCCACTGTTTCAACATGTCTCATTTTGCTCTTATATTCTAAATGAACAACCATGCTTTTTTGATCTTTTAAAATGAAATCCATGAAGCTCTCTCTCTCTCTAAGTATCTTTAGGATCACATGCAAAGACTAAGAGAAATTCCTTTTAGTTAGTGACTTTTAGAAATTGTCTCATGTTTAACTTCTTTCTTAAATTAAATTGTAAAACCTCAACAAGTTAACAATCTCTATTATATAACAACTTTTGTGGTCTCAAATCAAGACAAAAAACTAAATCAATAATTTTCATAAATTAATAAGATAATATTATGGTCTTACTGACATCATATATAATAATACGTTAAAATATAAAATATATGGATTATTGAATATATGATTTTTTGAAGAATATCAATTTATTAGAACTTATTGTTTCTTAAAATTCAATATAGATAATCTCATTTCTAATTTTTATTATATCTAAAAGTTTCGAGATTAAATTTCGAAATTGTAAAAAAAATAAAATGAAATGTTGTTGAAGTACAAATGCTTATATAAATATTATTTTTAATCCAAAATATTAAATTCACTAATTAAATTACTGCAATTACATTAAATTTATTTTTTGATTTAAGTTAATATATACTATATATTTCAATAAATTCATATTCATTTTATTAGATTTATAAAATTTAGTAAGTTCTTAATTGATTTATTGAATTGTGGATATACTATATAAATTATCTATTAATATATTTTTATTAATAAATCTCATATGATTTAATTATTATTACTTTATACAAGTTTTACGGTACTTGGTGATTAAGAGATTATATCCATGCAAATATGGATATATATCATTGTTCTAAATGATTAAGATATCCTTGATTGACATATAAATGTAAATTGTTCTCTATTGTATGTTAGATGAAATGGTACGAAAGTTACACATTGAGGATGCTATTGATTTATGTCATACAGTAAATCGGTTGGTTGTAGTTTAGTGATATAATTATTTATATGCATTCTTTATCTATACATATTTAGATGTATACGATAAAGTCTATGAAAAAATATACATTACAGATGATAAAGTCTACATCTTTTTGCATTTTCGACCAGTAAAAATGCTCATGCAATATGTCCAAGGTCTTAGTGACACCAAAGTGTCCCATAAGTCCTCCACCGTGGGCTTCAAGTACAAATAATTCACGCAATGAACAATTAGGCACGCATAAATAATTCTGGCGATATAAATAACCATCATGCCTAAAGTATTTCTCAAAAGTACCATATTCATAAGCGGCATAAACACTAGCAAAGTCCACATCATTGGCATACAACTCCTTAAGATGCTCAAACCCTAAAAGTTTTGAAGTAGGAGTTGAGATTAAGGAATACCTGCGCGATAAAGCATCGATGACTATATTCTCCTTACCTTGCTTGTAGTGTAGCACGTATGGAAAGGTTTCCAAGAACCCCACCTAAGTTGCATATAACTTGCTCAATTTACTTTTTCCTTTCAGGTACTTAAGAGTCTCATGATCGGTTTTGATCACAAATTCCTTTGGTTGCAAATAATACTGCCACGTTTCCAAAGCTCGTGCCATTGCATAAAGTTCTTTGTCATACGTTGGATAGTTGAGTTACGCTCCACTCAATTTCTCGCTAAAGTACGCAATAGGCCTGTTTTTTTGCATTAAGACAGCACCTATACCGATCCCGAAGACATCACATTCTACTTCAAAAGCTTTATCAAAAATAGGCAAACACAACATAGGTGCGGTATATAACTTTTGTTTTAACAAGTTAAATGCATGCTCTTGATCTTTTCCCCATCTAAATCCCTTCTCCTTTTTGACAACTTTGGTCAAAGGAGCAGCAATGGTGGAGAAGTCTTTCACAAATTGCCGGTAAAAACTAGCTAAGCCATGAAAGCTCATCACATCCGAAACACTCTTTGGTGTTGGCCAATCTCGAATGGCCTTCACCTTCTCCTCATCTACCTTAATCCCCTTTGAGCTCACAACAAACCCCAAAAATATCAATTTATCAATGTAAAAAGTACACTTCTTAAGGTTTGCAAAAAACTTCTCAGGTCTTAAAGTATTAAGAACACAACGCACATGCTCCACATGATCATTCAAAGTAATGCTATACACAAGTATATTATCAAAGTACACAACAAAAAATTTACCCAAGTAATCACGCAAGACATAGTTCATTAATCTCAAGAAGGTACTCAGTGCATTAGATAAACCAAATGGCATAACTAACCACTCATACAAACCGTATTTAGTATTAAATGCAGTTTTCCACTCGTCCCTAGGTTTCATGCGAATTTGATGATAACCACTTTTCAGATCAATTTTTGTAAAAACACATGCACCATGCAACTCATCCAATATATCATTAAGTCGAGAAATAGGAAGTCGATACTTTACCATGATCTTATTGACAACTTGACAGTCTACACACATGCGCCAAGATCCATCCTTCTTCGGCACCTGTAGAACCGGAACAACACAAGGACTAAGACTTTCATGCACGTGCCCCTTTGCAAGCAATTCATCTACTTGTCGTTGAAGCTCCTTCGTTTCCTCTGGATTACTCTTATAGGCTGACCTATTCGGAATTTGTGCTCCTGGGACAGTCGATTTAATGTTCTATACTCGCAAAGAAGGCGGCCCTTTCGACATCTCCTCTGGGAAAACATCCTCATATTCCTGCAAAAGAGACTTAAAAAAATTGGCAAAGATTCATCAATAGTGTTAGTATTCGAAAGAAAGCAATCCCTATGTTTAATCACAATCAACGCTCTCTTCGCGCCATATGCTTTCCTTAAGTCCTTTTCACATGCAAACAAGCTCACCTTCTTTTCTCTCGATTCTCTCTTGTTTTCCCTCCTTACACTTTTCTCTCATACGCATCCCTCATTCTTTTGCTTACTTGTGCTTTCTCTATCCGATGAGTCATTATCTCCTTTCTTTTCGGCTTCTTATCCCTCTTTACTTTTTTGCTCCTCACTACTCGAACCCAATCTTCCTTTCAAGGCTTGAATTTGTTCCAAGTAAATTTCTTATGGAGTCATTGGTTCAAGAATAAAATTCTGCCCCTTGAACTTGAACGAGTACTTGTAGGTGTATCCATCATAGTTAGCTGGACGATCAAATTGCCACGGTCTTCCAAGTAGAAGTGACCAGGTTGTATAGGTACTACATCACAAAGAACCTCATCCTCAT
>JANZLH020000007.1:973315-984770 GCA_026770325.2 Erythroxylum fimbriatum | reverse complement strand
GGGAAGGTCCCGGAACAAAAATTTTTGTTTTCCGCACTGTGTCCATGTGATGGACACCCCGGGATTTTCCTACAGTATTTGCATATGATTTGAATTCATTGAATGATTTGCAAAGTTGTGTGGATGTTTTTATATGATTGAACTGTTTAACTGAGAAATGACTTATCTATGATAGTACTTAATACTTGTCAAGTGGATTGAAATTGTATAATTACATGCTATAATTGATGACATGAGTGAACCATCGAGGATGGTTACTCTGTTGAGTTCGCAAAACTCATCAAAGTTGCACCGTTGCCTTTCAAGTTCGAGAGTAAGACGACCTAGCTTCTAAGACTCCATAGAAGCATATTTTGTGCAACTGTTACAATCAGTTTTGGCTCAGAGTTCGGTCAACTGAGATTGAGGACATAGTTGTTTCTTTCATGTTTATTGTATTCGGTGCGCACTGAATTGTTTATGCTCACAGGATAATGTTGTAAAACATGGATGGTATTGTATTATATGAAACAATGTAAATTGTGGATTTGATATAATGTGATAACATTTTGGGTTTAGAAAATGTGTGATTGATGGTTTAGTGTATGATGTCATGTTATGTATAGTGAAGCTGAGATAGTTAACATGTCATTTCTGTCAGGCATATACACGTGTATCTGATGGATGCGTGTGCATATGTCAGTTGGGAATGGGGTGTTACACGCCTGGTCTGGAGCAACTGGCATCTGGCCTGCTGGGCGCTGGAGTTCGCGCTTGGGCCTACTGGTCACTGGCGTACGTGCTTAGCGTGCGCACTTGTGAAGTACTGTTCGGTCCCAGAACTTGGCTCAAACTGACCAACTAAAGCTGCCAGCGAGAATCTTGATTCTTTCGAAGTCCATCATCAACCACACGAGCCATGAATGAATTTAACGCGGCCTTGAATCTTTTAAGCCCAGTCCGACTTGCGAGACTAGAAGGCAACATCAAGTCTCGATTAGCGCCGCGTTGATCTCGATGTCTGTCGATATATTTGTCATGTGTAGCCTTGCTCACATCAATTTCCTAGGACCATTTCTGACCTTGATAAAGCCTTGTCTTTGATTTCTAGTAACCTAATAGGATCTTGTCCTTCCTCACCAATACATAGTTACAATAAGTACTAATCTCGAATGCTTGATCCACGACAGACCACATCCAAAAGTCTTCACAAGTACCTTAGTCTCAAAGTCATCACAGATATGGGCTTAAAGTAGGTAACTTCTCACCCTCCCTTTTGTTTTTCTATCATTTTCTTGTCTTCAAGGATATGAGAAACCAAGAAGTTAATAATGTGATCATATTTCAATCATTAAAGGCTATAAAATCATGTACAGTATACAAAGCAATTCAAGTGCCTACCAAGAAGTATATTGTATGTGAGCATGCCATTGAGTGTTATAAGGCGATATGTGCTTATTCATTGAGGTGTTACTCCTCTCAACTCTATTTTCAGGTTAGCTACCACCAACTTTGTAATAGTGACTCTGGGGAATGTCAAATACAACATATTTATCTCCATATATGCTTTTCATTTTTTTTAACTTGTACTTCTAATCTAGCATCCTCAATGACATGATTTAGTGTGTCAAAAAATTTTATGATGTACACTAGCATTATTGTACTTTACTGTTTGTGTACTTATGCATGCTCATTTTGTTATTTTTTTTTTGGATTTTGTGTTTATTTCTATTACGAGTAGTTAGTCTTACGTGTGATTTGAGGGTTTCAACTTTTAGGTAAATTCAATACCTAGTGTCCTTTATCATATTCCACTAACTGATTAAATGTCTAACACTTCTATTAGGCCTTGTTATTGGCCCCCCAAATTCCTCTCTACTAGGGTACTCATCACTATCAAAGAAGCTTCCACAATCAATGAAATCAATCTCCATTAGTTAGAGGCAATCTAAAATTGACACATCAAATATATCATGCATTCCTTTAGCTTCATTATGATCTTTATCATTATTATACATAAGTGTTTCCTTACTCCAAATCTTTTGCTATATATCTACATTGCATTTGTCATAATAATTAGTTTTTTCATTTCACAAATGCACTTAGGTGGAAAACTTTCCATCCAAGAAAATGACATCTCATGGGTGTCCTTAAGTGGAGATTTTTCCTTTGGATTCTTTAACAATTCTGATTCGTCTAACCATATTTGTGTTAGGATCCCTTTAGTTCCAAATAGATTCCTGTTAGTAAGCAAATTTTGTTTTAGGCTATTGGTGGTGAGCAACAAATCCTGTGTCTACTTGTCTTATAATAAGGAACCTATCGGGGCTGACACGTTGAAGGGTATTATTTTATGGGGGTATCATCACAATTCAACTAGGTGTTACCACAACTTTTTTGCAGAACGATGAAAATGTTTATCTTGAATGCAAAGAATGACATTGTTCAGCAAAGCATTATTTATTCAAGCAACACTATTCTTTCAAGCCCGAGATTCTTTGCTCATAATATACTTAGAGCTACAAGTATAAATAGGAATTCAATACCTAATTTCCAACATATAGATGCAGACCAGAGGAGAAAGTTTGTAGCCCTTCTTATCAATTGGGATATCCAGTTAATAAGGGTAGCCCACATAAATGTTTTTCTTTTTTATACAATTGATGGAAGCTTGATGGAGAGTTAGGTTTTATTTAAATTAAATATTTTTGAAATATTAATGTTCTTTTTTTAATAGGTCTAAAATGTTATTAGAGTTTAAATTAATCATTTTATCTTCTTTTTGAAAGTTCTGACAAGTTTGATTTTAAAATTGAATTTTTAAATAAACGTTATAGTTTAAATCAATCCCACAACATTATATATTGTTGTTGAGTAAGCATTCCAATTCCAATTCCAATTCCTTCCGTTAAATCAAAGAACAACAAAATAAAATATCTAATTCCCATTTTTTATTCAGTTGTTTATTGCACTAATTGAATAATTATTTCTGATCAAAGCTTTAATGAATTATTTATTGGTATTTTAATCTTAAAAGAAATTGTGACAATCTTGATATTGATTATAGAAGTCTTCTTTTTTTTTTTCCCCTCTAGTTTTTAGTCTATTGGATTGCATTGAATACGTTAATTTCCAGTGTTCTTTTCAATTAAACTGTCCGAAGCAAACAAAAGCATATGTATTACTTTCTTTCCGTAATTAACAATGATTTCCCTTGAAATTATACTAAAAATAAGGAACCAAGCATTCAAGGGTTTAGTACTTGACTATGAAATGCTAGTGAATGGAAGCTGCTTATGTCTGAATGTTGGTAAGACACGGATCATCAATGCCAGACGCATCATGCAATAAACAAAACAGGTTGCTACTTTTGTTAAAGACGTTGAATTCTATATTCCCAGCCAAAAACAACTAGTCGTGGGAGACCTTAATGTAGGCCCCTCCCCTCTTTTCTGACAATTCTTAAGGTATCACAACCATCTAACTGAAATTTCCATATTTATTGTTAAATTTATCAGAACCATCTAATATGATGAATTCTCGACATGAATAGGACCATTAATTGACTAGCAGTTCATGCTGTGGCTGTGGCTGTGGCTGCATTCCCACCGTTGCAGAATGCAGTAGTCAAGTTGTGGAGAACTGGACAAAGGTATCGTAATGGTTGTTGGGTCCTATAATTCTACGCGTTAATGTGGAAAATGCAAAAAAGAAGAAGACCAATTGTGTTGTGTTTGACCAAAGTCAATGCGTTAAAACGTGAAGGGACAGGTACAAAACCATAAAATCCCATTACAGAAATTAGCTCCTAAAACGTTGGCAGGTTAATGGTTCTGCTTTTCACTCCGGGACTGGTCTCCACTTGTCAAGCCAGCAGGCCCTAGAATTCATGCGTAGTTTAGTTTCCATTCTTCCTTATTTTCAAGTTTTTATTACGAATAAAATATTAAATATTTATATTATAGTTCAAATCTGCCCAGTAGGACTCATTAGGCCCCACAAAATACCCAGTTTTGAACAAAGATTGGCTCCCCAACAGCCTTTGCCAGGTCATGTAACGTGTAAGAGATCTTATAAAAATAGGAAACCAAACCAAAAAAATTTCGATATTTGTTCGTGGAAAAAACGGAAATAACAGAGAAATTATTAGCGTGTGTATGACAAAACTGGGAAATTTTACTACACTTAATATAATATTTGAAAAGCTGGGAATGGAGAACTGGGAAGAGGATGCATCCTGGAAATTCCTACAATTGAAGGGGAAGACGTTAGAGAGAGGAAGAGACTTTCTCTCTCTCTGTAGCTCTTGCACAATCATATAATCCCCTCCCCCGTCTCTCTCTTTTTTCTTCATTTATCCCCAGAAAGGAACATTCTTTCTTCCGGATTTTCTCAATACACTTTTAGTCTATGTTGATCTGCAACAACCCAGCTCCTATTTTCATGTTTGCTCGAGTGGTCATTATCAAATTTTGATCTTGAATGGTCCTGCTGCCTGATTCCAAGGTACCCCCTCTTTCCATCTTTATGTCTGTTGTCATTGTTCCAAGTTGTTATAGGTTTTGTTTTGGTTCTTGGCTTGTGGGGACCTTTATGTTTTCCTTTTTTAGTGTGGAGTCAAAGGTCATGTTTGATGAATTGTGGTTCGTTGCAGTGATGGTTTTTTATTTTTGAGGTTTCAGCTGGACATTGTGTCAAAATGTTAATCCCCTTTTCTTGTCTAAATAATTTCTTTCTATTTATTGTGATTTCTGAATACTTTTCCTTTCCTCTTTGGGTATTGAAGAGAATACGGAGTGGACTTTATGATTTTAGTTCAGATACTGATGTTTCCCAACTGGGAAAGGGATAATGCTGATTCTGGTGATCTTCTATTAATTTTTCTATACCTATTGACAATATAGATTGTTCTTGCGCGTCTGATCTTAGTTTTACCTTTCCTTCTCCCTTACATTCTCAAGAGTGAGTAGAAAATCCGAGCATTATCTGTATTGATACAATCCTCAGTGCACACTTTTTCAATGCATAAAGTTCAGTTCTTTTTGAAGTATAATTATGTACTTTCAATGTTGCAATTGAGCAGCTAATATTCATTTTAGTTTATTTATAATGTTCATTTTTCTACTATAGGTACACCACGAAGAAATTAGGCCACTGGAACACCTTTACACCTGCACTGAAGTCCAGGATTCTGGCTGTTCTTTTGGTGCTTTTATCCATTTATAAGTGCTTATAGACCTAAGCTTGCGGAATGGCACGGGGTAGAATAAGAGCAAGGCTGCGAAGCCATCTTCACACTTTCTCATGCCTAAGGCCAAGTGTCGATGAGGGCAAGGACCCTCATTCATTGGAAGGCCCTGGCTACTCGAGGATTGTTCATTGCAACCAGCCACTCATGCACCGGAAAAAGCCCTTAAAATATTGCTCAAATTACATATCAACTACAAAGTACAATGTTATCACATTCTTGCCCAAGGCTCTTTTCGAACAGTTTCGTCGAGTTGCCAATATCTACTTTCTTTTGGCTGCAATTCTTTCTCTTACTCCTGTTGCACCCTTCTCTGCTGTCAGCATGATTTTTCCTTTAGCTTTTGTTGTCGGTATTAGTATGGCAAAGGAAGCTTTGGAAGATTGGCAGAGATTTATGCAGGACATGAAAGTTAATAGCACGAAAACTCTAGTTCATCAAGGGGATGGTGTTTTTGATTATAAAGCATGGGAAAATATTCAGGTCGGGGATATAGTGAAAGTGGAAAAGGATCAGTTTTTCCCAGCTGATTTACTGCTTTTGGCTGCCGATTATGATGATGGGATTTGTTATGTGGAGACCATGAACCTAGATGGTGAAACGAATTTAAAACTAAAGAGAGCTCTGGAGGTAACCTTGCCATTGGATGAAGATGTGGCTTTCAGGGGTTTCACTGGGACTATAAAATGTGAAGACCCAAATCCCAGTCTTTACACTTTTATTGGTAATTTTGAGTATGAGCGTCAGATTTATCCACTTGAACCAAATCAGGTTCTTCTCAGAGATTCAAAACTACGGAATACAAGTTTTATATATGGAGTTGTAATATTCACTGGTTTTGATAGCAAAGTCATGCAGAACTCAACAAAGTCCCCCTCGAAAAGGAGCAAAATAGAAAAGAAGATGGACAAAATTATATACATTCTTTTCAGCCTGCTTTTGCTTATCTCAGTGATAAGCTCTATTGGCTTTGCAGTGAAGATAAAGGTTCAAATGCCAGACTGGTGGTACATGGAACCCTGGAATCCTGAAGAATTGTATAATCCTAAAAGTCCTACAAAGTCAGGGCTAGCCCATTTGATCACTGCTCTCATTCTCTATGGTTATTTAATACCCATATCTCTCTATGTTTCTATCGAGGTTGTGAAGGTCTGTCAGGCAACATTCATTGACAATGACATACATATGTATGATGAAGATACTGGCAATACTGCACGAGCACGGACATCGAACTTAAATGAGGAGTTAGGCCAAGTAGATACTATCCTTTCTGATAAAACTGGCACCTTGACATGTAATCAGATGGATTATTTGAAATGTTCAATTGCGGGTACTGCATATGGTACACGTGCTAGTGAAGTCGAACTTGCAGCAGCAAAACAAATGGCTATAGACTTAGAGGACCAGGATTCAGAAATGTCTAATGGTTCCAGGCATAGAACTGGAGGATGTAAATCATGGGAGAATCGAGGAGGAACATCAGAAATTGAACTAGAGACAGTTGTCACTGCTAAAGATGAGAAAGATCCTAAACCAGCAATAAAGGGATTTAGTTTTGAGGATAGTCGTCTCATGGATGGGAATTTCATGAAAGAACCCAATGCAGATGTCATTTTGCTATTTTTCCGCATATTAGCAGTTTGCCAGTCTGCCGTGCCTGAGCTGAATACGGAGACCGGAAAAATTATGTATGAAGCAGAATCACCTGATGAAGGGGCTTTTGTTGTTGCTGCCAGAGAATTTGGTTTTGAGTTTTTCAAGAGAACTCAATCAAGTGTGTTTATTCGGGAAAGATATACATGCCCTGGACAAGTGATTGAAAGGTGTTGTTTTGAATTAAAAATCTATTACTTCATTCAGTGTTTTTATCCACTAATTCTAGGGAGTTATATCTTTTTCTTAACAATCTTACCTCTCTCATGGGAATCTGGCAGAGAATACAAAATTCTTAATTTGCTGGAGTTTACCAGCAAAAGGAAGCGAATGTCTGTCATTATTCGGGATGAGGGTGGACAGCTTATGATGTTCTGCAAAGGTGCTGACAGGTGAGATTCACATTTTAGCATACATTACGATCTGCTTTATGACTATTTAGAGCAATCAGAAGTTTCTAGGTCCATTGGTTATCATATCATTATTTAGAGATATAGCCCTTTTACTAGACTGGGCTCTTTTATCTAAATGTTAATCCATTTTGTTGGAATGTAAAGAAATAATTCATTTCTTCTTTTATTGTAACCTACTGATAACTGATTTGACTGAACCATGCAGCATTATCTTTGATCGTCTGGCAAAGAATGGAAGAATGTTTGAAGAAACTACTACCAAGCATTTGAATGAATATGGAGAAGCTGGATTACGTACATTGGCACTTGCTTACAAAAAACTTGACGAGTCTGAGTACTCTGCATGGAACAATGAGTTCATTAAAGCAAAATCTTCAATTAGTTCCGACAGAGATGCAATGCTGGAGCATGTGGCAGATATAATGGAAAAGGATTTCATTCTTGTAGGTGCTACTGCTGTGGAGGACAAATTGCAGAAAGGGGTACAAATAGTTTGCTACATGAGAGCCATAACTAACTTTCCCTTTTAGGTTGTTTCTTGTTAATATTCTATTTTGTCCCTCTAGGTGCCCCAGTGCATAGATAAACTTGCACAAGCTGGTCTTAAGCTTTGGGTTTTGACAGGAGATAAGATGGAAACTGCAATTAATATAGGGTGGGTTACTAGAGACATGCAATGTTTTTGTTGGTGGACGTTACCTCTTTGAGAACTAAATTTTGCTTGCACAATGCAGGTTTGCTTGTAGCTTGCTTCGGCAGGGAATGAAACAGATCTGTATCACAACAATGAACTCTGATGCAATAGCCCAAGATAGCAAACAGGTATTTGCTACCAGGAAAGCATATAGAACGGTATTCTGTTCAGAGATTTGAATTTCTATTTTGATTTAATTATGAATTTTTGCTACTGAGCAGGCTATGAAAGAGAATATTTCAATGCAAATCACCAATGCCTCTCAAATGATCAAGCTGGAAAAAGATCCACATGCTGCATTTGCATTAATTATTGATGGAAAAACCCTAGCGTATGCTCTTGAGGATGATATGAAACATCAATTCTTGGCATTGGCAGTTGATTGTGCATCTGTGATATGCTGTCGTGTCTCTCCCAAACAGAAGGCACTGGTGTGATTCTTTTTCTCCATTCCTTTGCTTTCTTTTTCAGTTTTTATTTCTTGTCTGTAACCCACATAAGACAGACATTCTTTAGATTAAAGAGCGGAAAGATTATTATATTTCCTATGGCTCTAATGCATGTTCTGCATTTGGTGCCAGGTAACAAGGTTAGTAAAACAAGGAACAGGGAAAACTACGTTAGCAATAGGAGATGGTGCAAATGATGTCGGAATGATACAAGAAGCTGACATTGGTGTTGGAATCAGTGGGGTTGAAGGTATGCAGGTTGGTAATACGTCTATCTGATTTTCTGATTCGAAGTACTAACCTATACAACTAGTTTAGCCTCTTTTCTACTGTTATTTTACATGTGATGTCTGAAATTTGTGTTAGTCCTCTTTTCATATTCTAGGACCTATTATGGATGTTAATACCAAAACATTATTTTTCTCCCCCTTTTTTTTCATTATTCGTTTTTCAATGGAAATTTATCTTAGCTTTGTCCACTACATATCTAGCTTTTTTCTTGTTTTAGTCAAGGATCTGAGCAAGCAGGGTTTCTCGTTGTATGCATGACTGACAATCTTCCTGCAAAACTTACCCTTAATCCTTTGCAGGCTGTCATGGCTAGTGACTTCTCTATTTCCCAGTTCCGGTTTTTGGAAAGACTCCTGGTTGTACATGGACATTGGTGCTACAAGAGAATTGCTCAGATGGTAAGAATAAAGAACTTAGTGACTGTGATGCTTAATTAAATGATTTGATACTTGTACGCTACTGCAGTGATGCATTTTTTCTTACCTTGATGTTTCTTCCTTATCCAAACTTGGATACTTTTGCATTCAGATCTGCTATTTCTTCTACAAAAATATTGCCTTTGGTCTCACCCTGTTCTACTTTGAGGCATTCACGGCCTTTTCTGGACAATCAATTTATGATGATTGGTTCATGCTATTGTTCAATGTCGTTCTAACATCACTGCCAGTAATTTCACTTGGAATTTTTGAGCAAGATGTGTCTTCTGAGGTCTGCTTACAGGTCAGCTCCATCAGTTGCAATTTTGTTGCTGTATTAATCAATTTACTTTTTGTAGCTATTACTCAAGGTGGTGACATTTTGTTTGCAGTTTCCTGCACTCTACCAGCAAGGGCCCAAAAATCTGTTCTTCGACTGGTACAGGATATTAGGGTGGATGGGGAATGGCCTCTATTCCTCTCTCGTTATTTTCTTTCTCAGTATTGTGATCCTTTTTGATCAAGCTTTCCGTGCTGAAGGCCAAACTGCAGACATGGCTGCAGTGGGCACAACAATGTTCTCCTGCATTATTTGCACTGTCAACTGTCAGATTGCACTCACTATGAGCCACTTTACGTGGATACAACATCTCTTTGTCTGGGGCAGCATTGTGGCTTGGTACGCATTCTTATTGCTTTATGGGATGGTATCTCCAATTTATTCAGGAAATGCCTACCAAATCCTTGTTGAAGCTCTTGGTCCAGCTCCTATCTACTGGTTTGCCATTATATTGGTAACAGTAGCCTGCAATCTTCCTTACCTGGCACACATATCATTTCAAAGATGCTTCAATCCCTTGGATCATCATATCATACAAGAAATTAAATACTACAGGAAAGATGTTGAGGATCAACAGATGTGGACAAGGGAGCGTTCTAAGGCAAGGCAAGAAACAAAGATTGGTTTCTCTGCTAGGGTGGATGCTAAGATCAGGCATTTGAGAGGAAGGCTGCATAAAATGCACTCGAACATGGTAACACAAAGTTCTATGCCTTCGCCGTCTTAACATGTCAATTTGTTTTCCATTATATTTTTGCTAAATTTGTAGGCTGGCCATTTTTCAGTTTTCTATATTTTTTGATTCAATTCTCAATGATATTTTATGAGGCTGAGTGGGGTTCGGCCAAGTTCCATGCATTACATCAAAAGCATCGGAGCTCATGTTTGTAAACTATGTATAAGATTGGAGAAGTTGACATCCTGTGAAAAATAGTTGATATGTAACATCTTCTTTCATCTCTTACACTGCTTCTCTATGGTCTGGAATCAAGACTAACTCTTAAATGTGAATAATTGAGGGATGTTAAACCTTTATGAGGTGGTCGATCTTGATTTTAGTTCTAGAACTTGTAGTGGCCGAGTGATGAGAATGGAAAAGCGTGTAATGTGATTCAGTTATGATCTGCTCAAAGGACCAAGCAAGAATTAGAGGACGTTCTCATGATTTAAGTCCCTAGTGGTTTTCTGTTAGTCACCTTCCACGACCTTATCATGTCACTTTAACGAATTGTTGGCAGTAAATATAATACTTACTCGTGAAGGCAGACAAAATTGCAGGTTTTGTTTGTACGTCTGCAGATAGAAGCAGCTATTACTGTTATCAGCATTTGCTTGTACTCGAAAGAAGCCAATCTATTGCATTTGGTACTCGGTTTTTGTAGCATTCCTGTTCTAACACAAACTAGTATTGTTGGACCCCGATGCCGGAGCCC
This sequence comes from Erythroxylum fimbriatum, assembly GCA_026770325.2. Lineage (NCBI taxonomy): Eukaryota > Viridiplantae > Streptophyta > Magnoliopsida > Malpighiales > Erythroxylaceae > Erythroxylum > Erythroxylum fimbriatum. Next base: position 973,854 of record JANZLH020000007.1, on the reverse strand, counting down.
AACGACCTGAGACACGAGCCTTGCTGAAAACTCTAAAGGGGTCACTTGCTGTCAAAGCACCTTGGTAATGAGCGTACACTGGTAAACCTCAAAACCCAAAACTGCCTCTAAGATACTCAAAAGGACAATTTTTTTTTCAGCACATGTCCGTTTAACGGATAGGGTTTGAGCTTGGGAAGCCAATTTCACCCGAATCTGCCCGTTAAACGGACATGCGTGTCCGTCTCACAGACATGAAATGGCTAAAGGGGTGTTTTTCACCTGAATCTGTCCGTTAAACGGACATGCGTGTCCGTCTCACGGACATGAAATGGCTAAAGGGGTGTTTTTCACCCGAATCTGTTCGTTAAACGGACATGCGTGTCCGTCTCACGGACATGAAATGGCTAAAGGGGTGTTTTTCACCCGAATCTGTCCGTTAAACGGACATGCGTGTCCGTTTAACGGACATGGGGATTTCCAAAAACCCCCATGCCACTTCAAAGCTTGCTCAACACTAACCAAACACTATCAACACTTCTAATCTTCCAACATTCATC